>JAWZYT010002957.1:27500-82500 GCA_034508575.1 Petrolisthes manimaculis | reverse complement strand
GAAAAAACAGTCCCTTTGCTTGTTTACTGAGGGTGTAGTGTGTTTCCTGGACCAGTGTAGAGGAATCTGTAGTGTTTTATTATGGCCACAACAGAACCCTTCATGCTGGGCCTGTTTTCCTTAATTTGTAATTATTGTTATGCACAGTTCATGTGTATTATCCTAGTGTGTGTTTGTATGTGTGTTGTGTGTGTGTGTGTGTGTGTGTGTGTATGTATGTATGTATGTATGTATGTGTGTGTTTGCTTGCTTGTTTGCGTGTGTGTTGTGTGTGCGTGTATGTGTGTTGTGTGTGTGTGTCTATCTCATGCACTCTGTATCCTTCTCTCTTAATTTTTTCTCTCTGCTTACATGAACATTTTACCTCCACCTGGGGTTTGTTAATACGTGTTCTGTGCATGACCTGGTTTGCAACATTGAGGCTGCTACTGATTTCTACAAAGAGCTCCACGAAACAGCCCCCCCTCAGTTTAGATGCTGTTTTGTGTCACCGTTTGGAGAATTGTTAGACTCCGACCCAGTGATGTAGTAAGAGAAATATGAGGTTAGAGAGTCCTTCAAACATTGTCACGAAACACCACCTACATTAAAGGAGTTTGTTTCGTGGCATAGTCAGGAGGAATCAGAAGCCACCAGGTCTCATGCACGGTCACAGGGTCCTTTAACTAACTCTCTCTCTCTCTCTCTCTCTCTCTCTCTCTCTCTCTCTCTCTCTCTCTCTCTCCTCTCTCTCTCTCTCTCTCTCTCTCTCTCTCTCTCTCTCTCTCTCTCTCTCTCTCTCTCTCTCTCTCTCTCTCCTCTCTCTCTCTCTCTCTCTCTCTCTCTCTCTCTCTCTCTCTCTCTCTCTCTCTCTCTCTCTCTCTCTCTCTCTCTCTCTCTCTCTCTCTCTCTCTCTCTCTCCTCTCTCTCTCTCTCTCTCTCACACACACACACACACGGTTTGTTTACATTTTTTCGTTGCATCCCGGACCACAGGTGAAGATGAAGTAGAACCACTCCCTCTCCCCCTTCTCATTCCCTCCCTACAACTCCCCCTGATTCTCCCATTCCTCTTCTCTGCCCCTACTCCCTTGCTCCCTCCCCCTCCCTGTTCCTCCCTTCCCCCCTTCCTCTCCTCTGCCCTTACCCCCTTGCTCCCTCCTCCTCCCTGTTCCTCCCTTCCCCCTTCCTCTCCCCTGCCCCTACTCCCTTGCTCCCTCCCCTTCCTCCCTGTTCCTCCCTTCTCCTCCCCCCCCCCTTCCCCTTCCCCACCCTCGTCCCCCTCCTGGTGCTCGTTATGTTGATATATCGTGTATTTTTAATGACACCCACGTGCTGAATTAACTCACTCAACTCACTTGCACGCTATATTTATACACCTGGTTTTTGCCTCGTCTTGCTCCCACACCAACCACCCATCCTTCCAACCAACCACCCATCCAACCACCCACCGACCCAACCAGTTCACCACACACTACAGGGTCATCGTATCGGTACCACACCATCGTCAACACCACGAATGTTGTTGCCTACGACCCTTAGAACGACCCCTTCACCCGCACGCCCGTGTACGCATTTCATTTACTCCCGCCCACACACACACACACACACACACACACACACACACACACACACACACACACACACACACGCAAAAACACTCGACACTAATTCGCTGAAGTAACTCGTATTTACACACCAGCATCCTTGCATTTCTCAAAGGCACTGCAGCCACTGACGTACACAAACACACACTGTAATATACACTAACTAACCCTTGGGGCCAGTGGTGGTGCAAATACCCAGAAATTCCGCTTTGTTTGGGTCACGTTACATCATAGGAACGTGGCCAGAAAGTGAACCTGGCTATTTAAATATGGTACGGTACTCCTAGGAATTTTTAAGGAGCTATATAGTCGGGTATCGTGTTGGTAAATCTGGAACTAATACTTATATCCATATTCTTCTAAGCAACAGGGCACCGTTATTCTGGTTAATGTGATCCTGTTTCCTGGCATAGTTTGGAGGAATCTAGGCTCAATTAATCTACCAAAATGTTACCATCCACTCTCGTTGTTATCATCTTAGGACTGTATTTATTATTAATCATACCCGGAGCAAAAAAATATATATATACCGAAAACTTATTAGATTTTTTTAGTTTGTGGGCTATACCAAGGGACTAACAAATACATGACACACACACACACACACACACACACACACACACACACACACACACACACACACACACACACACACACACACACACACACACAAACAAACACACACACACACACACACACACACACACACACACACACACACACACACACACACACACACACACACACACACACACACACACACACACACACACACACACACACACACACACAGCAGAAGCAGGAAAACCTCACCCCCCTGGCTCGCAACACAAGCTTATAATCGGAAAGGCCTGACACAACTCACCCACTTTATCAACATCAATGTCAGTCTTAAGTCAGCATGGGACCACACTCGTCTATTTGTCTGTCTGTTTCTCTGTTTCTGTCTCTGTCTCTCTTGCTGTATGTCTACCTCTTTCTTTCTGTTTCTATATGTCTCTATATCTCTGTTTATCTATCTATCTTTCTTCCTCTTTCTTTCTGTCTCTGTCTATCTATCTCTCTATCTTTGTTTATCTTTCTTTCTGTCTCTGTATCTCTTTCTGTTTCTATCTGTCTCTATATCTCTATTTATCAATCTATCTTTCTGTCTCTGTCTCTTTCTATTTCTATCTGTCTATCTCTCTCCATCTCTCTATATATATCTATCTGACTATCTTTCTCTCATCTCTCCATATCTCTGTTTATCTATCTATCAATCTTTCTGTGTGTGTTTTTATTTTTGTACCTGTTCGTGTCATTCTATGTCTGTCTTTTCTGTCTCATGTCTGTCTCTCTCTGTATATCAGCTCGCCTGTCTGAATAACTTGCCTAATCCATTGGCTGTCAATATTTTTTTCCTTCTCCAATTCTGTAACTCTTTAAATATTCAAGGGCCAACTTCATTTTTCTTCCCAAACAATAAACGTATTTACGGAAAATAGATGTTCGTATTAGATAAAGAAATTCCCTAATAGTGTAGGTCTATAATAATAATAATAATAATAATAATAATAATAATAATAATAATAATAATGTATTTTGGTATTTTGGCTTGTCATTTGAGATGCGAAAATGAGGCATTCCACTTCACAGGTAATTGTTTATATTATAGAGACAAGAGTTTTTCCACTGTAAATAAATTCTGTCTATATGTCTGACTTGTGTTACTCCTTTTGTCACCTATGTCACTCTGAGTCAGAACATAAACTCACTCATCTGTTGCTGTCTATAATTATTGTCTGTCTAGCTGTCTGTGTGTACCATACATCAGTCTATCTCTTTATGTATGCATGTATGTATGTAGGTATCTATTTGTTTGGGGTGTGGGTTAGATAATGCATTTTCTATCTACCCGTATTCAGATCTAGGTCACACACACACACACACACACACACACACACACACACACACACACACACACACACACACACACACACACACACACACACACACACACACACACACACACACACACACACGTCAGCATTTTGCCTATTACATATCACAGCACAGCCCCACCTGACAACACACACACAAACACACACACATCAGCACTTAACATACTTCATATCACACCACAACCTGACAACACACACACACACGTCAAATGCCCTGGAATGAAGACTTGAAGAGTTAGGTGTAAATATGTGTGAGTGTGTCAGGTTGAAGTGTGATGTGAAGTTGTGAAATGCAATGTGCTAGTGTGTATGAGCTTGTTTAACTTGAAGTGCGAGGTGAAGTGTGGTAGGTATGTATGAGTGTGTGTATGTATTCATGTGTGTATGTATGTATGTGTGTAGGGTATGTATGTATGTGAGTATATGCTTAGAATGTCAGATTGCAGTGTAAAATAAAGTTAGATCAATGAAACTATGAATATGTCAGGTTAGAAAAAGTGAACTGTGAGGTGGTATGAGTAATGTATAAATATGTGGTGTTTTGTGTAGTGTAAGGTGTATACAGTTAATGTATAAATATGTGGTGTTTTGTGTAGTGTAAGGTGTATACAGTTAATGTATAAATATGTGGTGTTTTGTGTAGTGTAAGGTGTATACAGTTAATGTATAAATATGTGGTGTTTTGTGTAGTGTAAGGTGTATACAGTTAATGTATAAATATGTGGTGTTTTGTGTAGTGTAAGGTGTATACAGTTAATGTATAAATATGTGGTGTTTTGTGTAGTGTAAGGTGTATACAGTTAATGTATAAATATGTAGTGTTTTGTGTAGTGTAAGGTGTATACAGTTAATGTATAAATATGTGGTGTTTTGTGTAGTGTAAGGTGTATACAGTTAATGTATAAATATGTGGTGTTTTGTGTAGTGTAAGGTGTATACAGTTAATGTATAAATATGTGGTGTTTTGTGTAGTGTAAGGTGTATACAGTTAATGTATAAATATGTGGTGTTTTGTGTAGTGTAAGGTGTATACAGTTAATGTATAAATATGTAGTGTTTTGTGTAGTGTAAGGTGTATACAGTTAATGTATAAATATGTGGTGTTTTGTGTAGTGTAAGGTGTATACAGTTAATGTATAAATATGTGGTGTTTTGTGTAGTGTAAGGTGTATACAGTTAATGTATAAATATGTGGTGTTTTGTGTAGTGTAAGGTGTATACAGTTAATGTATAAATATGTGGTGTTTTGTGTTGTGTAAGGTGTATACAGTTAATGTATAAATATGTGGTGTTTTGTGTAGTGTAAGGTGTATACAGTTAATGTATAAATATGTGGTGTTTTGTGTAGTGTAAGGTGTATACAGTTAATGTATAAATATGTGGTGTTTTGTGTAGTGTAAGGTGTATACAGTTAATGTATAAATATGTGGTGTTTTGTGTAGTGTAAGGTGTATACAGTTAATGTATAAATATGTGGTGTTTTGTGTAGTGTAAGGTGTATACAGTTAATGTATAAATATGTGGTGTTTTGTGTAGTGTAAGGTGTATACAGTTAATGTATAAATATGTGGTGTTTTGTGTAGTGTAAGGGTATACAGTTAATGTATAAATATGTGGTGTTTTGTGTAGTGTAAGGTGTATACAGTTAATGTATAAATATGTGGTGTTTTGTGTAGTGTAAGGTGTATACAGTTAATGTATAAATATGTGGTGTTTTGTGTAGTGTAAGGTGTATACAGTTAATGTATAAATATGTGGTGTTTTGTGTAGTGTAAGGTGTATACAGTTAATGTATAAATATGTGGTGTTTTGTGTAGTGTAAGGTGTATACAGTTAATGTATAAATATGTGGTGTTTTGTGTAGTGTAAGGTGTATACAGTTAATGTATAAATATGTGGTGTTTTGTGTAGTGTAAGGTGTATACAGTTAATGTATAAATATGTGGTGTTTTGTGTAGTGTAAGGTGTATACAGTTAATGTATAAATATGTGGTGTTTTGTGTAGTGTAAGGTGTATACAGTTAATGTATAAATATGTGGTGTTTTGTGTAGTGTAAGGTGTATACAGTTAATGTATAAATATGTGGTGTTTTGTGTAGTGTAAGGTGTATACAGTTAATGTATAAATACGTACAGGTGTTGGTGTAGTGAGAAGTGCATATATATGAATGTGTGTGTAAAGTTGTCAGTCTCGAGTTTGCGATTATAAAATGGTATGATCATGTCGTCATTTACCAAGCTGTGAGTTTGGTGTAAGGTTGAGTGTAAGAATGGTTTACCAGGGACGGACTGCATTATAGGCTACACGAGTTAGGAGCCACAGAGAGAATGAAGGCAAGACGTGAGAGGGTAGAGTATATAAGTGGGTGATGCAATAGTCTGTGCCCCAGTGACGTACGAACGAATATGAATCCTGTCTCCTGTGAAATTTGTGTTGGCGTCTGTTCTATTCAGGATTTTAAAAAGGGAACCTCACAGAAGAATATAAAATGAGTAAAATCAAGTTCGGTTAAGGGGATTGAGATTATCTTGTTGTTTTAAATTGGAAGGCTACTGATTCCTCCAACCTATGCCAGGAAACAGACGACCTTAATGTTACTAATAGGAAATGATGTGTTGTTTCGTGGCATAGTTTGGAGGAATCACAGACCTTCCAATTCACCATCAAGATAATCCCCCTCTTAAAATTTGTGTAGGAAGGATATTTACAGTATGTTTTCGAATAGTTTATTATGTAAGTGGCTCGACTAAACAGGTTTATTCATAAATCATACACAGTAAAAATGAAGATAATTAGACTGCTAGATAGAAAAACAGAAAGCGTGTGTCTGTAAAATGTGATGATGGAGAGTTGAGCCGTGTGTGAATGTTTCATAATTTAGAACGTGTCAGGGAGTCCCCGTTGACGGAGACACAATTTTTCTTATGGGTACAGACAGACACACAGACACACACAGGCAGACATCACCACTACAACAACACCTCTTTTTCCACATGCAGCTTCACACACACACACACACACACACACACACACACACACACAAACACACACACACAACCTCAGCGAGTATAGAGTGATGACGTGGACAGTTTTGTTTACTATAGGTGTGGCTTTTTAATTAAGGTCCCAGTGATCGTGTATGAAAATTGAAGGCTTCTGATTCCACCTGACCATGACACAAAACAAGCTCCTTCCCTATAAGTGGTGTTTCGTGGCAATATTTGAAGGACTCATTTATCTCTAAGTTTCCGACTATATAGATCATAGGGTTACTTCAGGTTTGCTTCGTTACAGTTGTGGCTCGTTACAGGTGTGTGTGGCTGGTGATTACAGGTGTGTGTGGCTTGTGATTACAGGTGTGTGGCTGGTGATTACAGGTGTGTGGCTGGTGATTACAGGTGTGGCTTAGTCCAGTAATCAGGAAGTGTAAGGAGTGAAACGTGGGATGTATATTAATCATTCACTAAAAGACATCATCCATGACTCTGATTCATGACTAGAAATAATAAAAATATATCTACTCCCATCTATTTCAAATAACCTAAGATGTAAATTTTCGTATATGGGATAGAGAGACCCAAGAAGTAAAAAGAAATAAAGAAAAAAGTAATAATAATAATAAAAAAAAAGTAATAATAAAAAAAAGTAAAGAAAAAAGTAATAATAATAATAATAAAGTAAAAAAAGTAATAAATAATAAAAAAAAAGTAAAAACAAAAATAAAAGTTATGATTGGAAAGAATGAGATGGTGAAGTGAAAGCGATTGTAAGGAATGAAATGGTGATGTAAAATGGATTGGAAGGAATGGGGTCGACGAGGAGGAGGTGCATGTGGGTGGATGGAGGAGAGTGACGTTATAGACAGGATTTCTTAAGATAGAAGAGCTCCAGGATGTTCAACTGAGAGAGAGAGAGAGAGAGAGAGAGAGAGAGAGGGGAGGAGGGAGAGAGTGAGAGGGGTATGGTTGTGATGGTGTTGTGTGTGTGTGTGTAAGTGTATGTGTCTGTGTGTGTATATGTGTGTCTATCTGTCTGTGTGTCTGTCTATCTATCTGTGTGTGTGTCTCTACCTGTCTCTCTCTCTCTTTCTCTTTCTCTCTCTCCATCACTCCTTTTAAGTCCACCTCCTTCCCTCCTCCTCCTCCTCCTCCTCCTCCTCCTCCTTTCATCCAGCCTTCCTCTTCGTTCTTCAATAGAGTGGATCAAGTAACACAAATCTTGCCTCAATGAGATGGCAGCCAGGAGTGGAGAAATCACTGTCTGCTGGCCTGGCTGGGGCTGCATGGTCTCTCCGATTCTCTTTATCTCTCTTGTCCTGTCTCGCTTTTTTTCTTGTTTCTCTTTCTATCTCTATTTCTCTTTATCTCTCTTGTCTTGTCTCGCTTTGTTTCTTGTTTCTCTTTCTCTCTCTACTTCTCTTTATCTCTCTTGTCCTGTCTCGCTTTGTTTCTTGTTTCTCTTTCTCTCTCTACTTCTCTTTATCTATCTTGTCCTGTCTCGCTTTGTTTCTTGTTTCTCTTTCTCTCCAATTCTCTTTATCTCTCTTGTCCTGTATTGTTTTTTTTCATGTTTCTCTTTCTCTCTCTAATTCTCCTTATGTCTTTGTTTTATGTTTCGGGTTTCTTCTTTCTCTTTCTCATTGTTTATCCGTCTGTTGTTCTGCTTTGGCTCTCATCTCCCTCTCCCTCCACCCCTTCTCAGTTCAGAAAATACAAATCTAATTGTTTATTTTCATTGCATATCTATTGTTATGAACTCTAATGTAAATAAATTATTAAGTACGAATTGTAACAAGAATAACTATTATTAGTGGAAATAAATATTATTATTATTATTATTATTATTCTCTCTCTCTCTCTCTCTCTCTCTCTCTCTCTCTCTCTCTCTCTCTCTCTCTCTCTCTCTCTCTCTCTCTCTCTCTCTCTCTCTCTCTCTCTCTCTCTCTCTCTTCTCTCTCTCTTCTCTCTCTCTCTCAAAATCCTGCGTGCCGTGTTCCCCCATTACTTGAATACATGGCAGACTGTGACATACTGAACCACCTCTGATTGTCAATGTGTGGGCGGTGTTGCCTTTCGGAGTCTGTGGGCTGCTCTGGCTATATATTTTTTTATTTATATAGTCACCACTTTCTGTCTGTAGCCGTGTGTATAGGTTGTGTATTTAGTTGTATATATTATTTTCTGGTATTGGGTATTCATCAGATTTGTATATATAGTTGTTGTACACAGTAAAGTCAAAGTGATATTATTCTGGTTCCATTTATATGTCAGGTGTTTACTATAGAGATAAGTAGGCTTTGACAGCGTACAGTACGTATCGCGTATATACAGATTAAACGGTACTATTGCATGTAGGCTAACAGGAAAGGATTAAGGGGAGAGTTCTATAAAATGTGTGCTGTTTGATGACAAGCTTAAAATATATAGGACATTCCAGCATTTTTCATTTTAGATGGGAAATGTTTATGTGTCCGTGAACTAGAAAAAAAAAATAGAATGAAAAATAAAATGAAACGGGAATAAATAAGGCTGTGAAAACCCGAATGTACCAAATTATGTTTTAATTAATATTCTACTGCATAATTATGTATGTATGTACCAAATGGATATTAAAAAACAGGTTGTGTGAGTGAGAGGTGTGATGGTATGTATGTATGTATGTTGAAACGTGAGAGGTATGTATGTATGTATGTTGAGACGTGAGAGTTGTGATGGTATGTATGTATGTATGTAGAGACGTTAGAGTTGTGATGGTATGTATGTATGTATGTATGTATGTTGAGATATGTCCTGCCTCTCCCCATCTCTGCATGGCTATGAAATACTATAAGTGTTTGTGGTGCTTACGTGTGATAGAATTGTGGAGACATTCATGGTTGATCTCTTGAGCTGCACAATCCCTCTAGATCCACAAGAACCATGCAGCCAGTCAGCCCCTATACTCCCTCTTTTCTCTTCCTTGTCCTTGTTCTCCATCTCCTCTTACTCCTTGTTTCTCCTCTTGCCCTTTTCTCTTCCTTCCCCTTGTTCTCTCCATCTTCTCTTACTCCTTCTTTCTCCTGTTCCATTTGTTCTCCATCTCCTCTTTCTCCTTTTCTTTTCATTGTGCTTGTTCTCCATCTCCTCTTACTCCTTCTTTCTCTTATTGCCCTTTTCTCTTCCTTCCCCTTGTTCTCCATCTCCTCTTTCTCCTCTTGCTTAATTTTACCCTTTTCTTTGCACCACCACATCTCCTCTTTCTCATCCACCTCTTGCTTAATTAAAGGACCCTGTGATGTAGTCAGAAAATTGGAGTTAAAAAAAAAAAAAAGAGTCCTTAAAATATTGCCACGAGACACCACCTATATGGAAGGAGCTTGTTTCGTGGCATAATTGGGAGGAATCAGCAGAAGCCTCCATTTCTCTTACACGTTCACAGAGTCTGAAATTTCACCTCTTTCCTTCCCAAACCTTCCCTTCATATAAAAGACGAATAAAGAACAATAATCCTTTGGAAACTCATAATCAAAATAATTAGGAAACTCATAATAATATTAATTAGGAAACTTTTTAGGAAACTTATAATCATAATACTGTTCAAAAGAAACTCATAATCATTAGGAAACTCATAATCATAATAATTAGGAAACTCATAATCCTAATTTTAAGGAAACTCATAATCATAATCATTAGGACACTTTTGTAAACCCATAATAGAACGCTATATCCTTGACCTAATCTATTTTCAGCCTCCCTCCCTCCCTCCCTCCCTCACCTCCTTAACATAATATCTATATAAGGTATTAGTGAGGAGGAATACTTGAGCTCCTTCACCAAGACACCTTATCCATTCACCTATATACACACCACATCCTCACTCATCCCTTATTTCATTATTATGTATGTTACCTTTATTATTATTATTATTATTATTGTTGTTGTTGTTATTATTGTTGTTATTGTTATTATAATTGTTGTTATTGTTGTTGTTGTTATTGTTATTGTTATTGTTGTTATTATTATTATTATTATTATTTGTTATTATTATTATTATTATTTTAAAAGCACGAGTACAAGAGTTCGTAAGAATCGTTAGGCTAGCATTTTATCTAAACATGTTTATTTGTGTTCAGCCAAGGTTTTTTTTTTCTCAATAATAAGAAAAGTGTCAAAAGTTAAGCGACAACCTGCTGGAGTGAGTAAGAATAATGGTCACCTTACACGAATAAAGACGCAGAATGGACTGGAATTTTGATGGGAGGTCGGGCTATGTGTGGGGAAATAATGTTAATGTGTATGTGTAAAAATGTGTTTGTATTCTTATTAAATGATGGACGGTGTTGGTTAGGTTAGGTATTATTTCATAGTCAAAGAAAATGGGACAGAGATATTTTCATTGCACTTACAGTATACGTTAATTAAGGGATGAATCTTTTGTTACTGAATTTGAAGGTGTCTAATTCCTCCAAACTATGCCACAAAACAGATCCCCATTTAGTACCATCGTAGGCGTCTGTTTTGTGGCATAGTTAGGAGGAATCAGTAGCCTTCCAATTTATAAACAAGAGAATCTCCTCTTGAGCAGCTCAAGTAAAAGTATAGGATATGTATATTGAAAAGCGGCTGATGAAAACTGAATAATGTATAACAGAAGTCCGTGTTTAGAGAGAGAGAGAGAGAGAGAGAGAGAGAGAGAGAGAGAGAGAGAGAGAGAGAGAATAATAATAATGGTGATGAAAGAGAGGAGTGGTTTACAACAATCTGGCCCCCACCTCACCTCACCCTTCCCTTCCCTTCCCCTGACCCCCTGCTCTTATTGCTGCTCTCTCCCACCACCCACACCCATCACATCTCCACTCCTTGACTCTCTCTCTCTCTCTCTCTCTCTCTCTCTCTCTCTCTCTCTCTTATGCCTGTGTCTTTCCCTTACTTGTTTCTCCCTTTACTTCAACTTCATCTAATATATTTTCTCTTCTTCTCTTCCTCCTTCTCTCCACCACTAATTTCTCCTCCTCCTCCTTCTCCTTCTCCTTCTCCTTCTCCACCTTCTCCTCCTCCTCCTCCTCCTCCTCTTCCTCCTCTTCCTCCTCCACCAGCACTACCATGAGCACTACCTCCTCCTTCACCTCCTCCTCCTCCACCTCCTCCTCTGACCCAGCTAATGTCTCCTTCATGAGTACCTATTGGTGTCTTCCTGTTCCCCCCCCCAGTCTCTCTCCCTCCCCCTCCACCCCCTCCCCCCCTCCCCCCTCCTGTTTCTCCTCCCTCACCTCATTGTTCTTTCACTGTTTTTCTTCGGTGTTTTAAATTCCACCACCAACTACAAACATCAACAATAATAATATCAAAAACAACAACAATAATAATAATATCAATATAAGCATCAATAGCAACTACAACAACAACCACAATAATAATAATAATAATAATATCAACATAAACATCAGTAACATCAACAATATCAGCATAAACATCGGTACCAACAACAACAATATTTACATAAACAACAACAAACATCAGTGACAACAACACCACCACCACTGAAGCAAACATTTCGTGCAACATACTAATTATTATTGTACCATACATTTCGTGCAACATACTGGAATTAAACCATACAATTCGTGCAACATACTAATTATTATATCATACATTTTCTGAGACTTACTAATAATTTTAATATACATTTCGTGCAACATTACTAAAATGATACCATACTTTCGTGCAAGATACTGGAATCATGGCATACATTTCGTGCAACATATTTGAATTAAACCATACATTTCCTGTAACATACCGGTACTCATTATTTGACCATACATTACGTGCAACATAGTATAACTGTACCATACATACATACATACATACATACCGTACGCAACTTGACACCAATAATGTTTCTGTTCATTTTATTCACACATGCTAATCACCATAGATAATAATCATCACTTTACATAGAACACACCCGAACTGCAAACAATAGACATTAATGCATATACACTGTTTACATAATGTATAAACACTGATTACCATTTAAGGGGTTCGTATACTTTGGGTACATTGGAGTGCCTTGATTCCTCCAATAGTATGCCAGGAAACAGGACCAGATTAACAACTATAATGGTGACTTGTTGCTTGGAGGAATCATTTGCTCCAGATTTACCAACCAGCTGCAAAGAAAGAATCAGGCGATACATATCAAAATACACAGTTGCTTTCTCTCTCTCTCTCTCTCTCTTAGGAAAATGTGTATGTGTGTCTCTCTCTCTCTCTCTCTCTCTCTCTCTCTCTCTCTCTCTCTCTCTCTCTCTCAGGAAAATGGCTAATGCAGGAGAATATTACCGTAGCCTTTTCCCTTAACAAGCTCTGATGACTGAACCCCCAAGACTCCATTTACCCTCGCCTCTATTGCCTCAGTCCCCATTATTTCTGTGTTCCATTAGGCTTTACTTCCCCATAATAATTTTCAGGGATAACTTAATTATATCTAGACTTAATTATATCTAGAGATAATTATTCACTCACTATACTAAGCATAATCTATATTGCTTTCACTTTTGGTAATGAATCTGGAGTCACTATAATAATCTGTGATCAAAACAATGTAAAAAGTTAGATTTATATTTTGGGTGAAGGTGTGTGTGTGTGTGTGTGTGTGTGTGTGTGTGTGTGTGTGTGTGTGTGTGTGCGTGCGTGTGTCCCTGGCGTGCCTTGATGCTATCCTGCTTAAGGTGATTGTGTAGTAGATTCTTAAGAAGGGTCTCTCAGTGGCACTCGCTCTGACACACTCCTTGCCTTGCCCATGACCAGACCACATTACAATATAGTGTTCAAACTGACTGCTCTCCCCCTCCTACCCACCTATGCCCTCACCCCCTTATTGCGACAAATTTTGATAAAACTTTAACCATAGTAATATCCACAACTATTTGTAGGGACTATAAGCATGTATAACAGACGGAAATATACATATCCTTCTGTAATACATACTTATATATATCCCTACAAACAACTATGGACATTAATATATTTAATGTTGTATCAATAGTTGTCGCAATACCTTTTTTGGTAACTGTACATAAGCCATTCTATAATAGTGCCATTGTAATATTTAATGGTTTGACGACGTGCATGGTTATATATCATTGCAAGGTAGGATGTTAATCTTCTAAATACACGTAAATGCAGGTTTTCAATAAGACCTGCTTGAATGCCTTCATAAGAATCATGAGTTGGCTTACTCAGATGAAAATCATGTTTACGATCAAAACTTGGGGATAATGTTATCATGTGTGTCCTTGGCAGAGGTTTCGGCTGTACCAAAGGACTTATAATGTAATATATTATCCTTGATCAGCAGACCATCTGATGCAGGCAGCTTATCAGTGCAATTTTTCAAGTTAATCTCATTGTACCCCCCTTCAGCCCCACCCATTGCGTTTAGTCTCGGTGTCCCTCCTTTCCTTCTATTTGCTTCGTACTTGCTCAATGCCCTCTGGAATATAAGGCCTGAGCGCTCAAAGTCTGAGTCATCACCTGTTGGCTGTCAGGTCGCCGCGTCTCCCACTCACAAATAACTTTTCTTTGTTATTCATCATCTTTATACTGAATCAATATCATTGGTTTAGTAAATAATTATGTATTAGCGTCTTTTCTAATATCAGTATCCCTTATTCTTGGCTGATGTAAGTGATCTTGAAGTATAATGGAGGAAAATAAATGCTGAGAGACTTGGGGAGGATAACAAAGTTTATTTATACATGTTTTTATACTGGTGGTGATTTGAGACCCATGTTATTTTGTTAATGTTTCCAACTTTCTTTTTTTAACAGTTCTGTTATTACTAATTTTGTCGTTGATTCTTCCACAATAATTATTCAATAAGGCATTGGAGGATGTATATATTAACATTTACTGGATTTTTTCTGTCGTGTCACATATTACAGTCATTTAGGGGCAAGAAGGCATCATTGTCAGCGAGGGTATTCAGTGAAATATCTGTAGCTAAATTTTTTTGACTGATTGATTTAATGAAATCAGGACAATGTACGAGTTTGTTAATGGTTAAGTATGTAAACATTACTACATTAACCAATGACTCGTGTGGATATATCAGTACTCCTCTACTAATACCCTGTATATATATATATATATATATATATATATATATATATATATATATATATATATATATATATATATATATATATATATATATATATATATATATATATATTGTTATCTGGTAAGTTCTCCTTTGATCCTTGACAACTGTGTAGGTGTTTGCATGCGGTACACTTCCTCATTTTTAAAACACCATAAACACAATAACCTGCCAGATATGTGATGACTGGCAGGAGATCCATACGTTGGTCAATATCGTCTTGATTTATATCAATATTAAATGACTACATTCACCGAGTCCTGGTTTTGCATACAGTCTCAGTTTGTTTCATCAAAATTCCTTAGTTCTATTTCCTTATTGTGAAATGGTAATCTGAGAACAGACATTAACCTAATTTTTTTTTTCGCTCTCAAAAACCTGCCTCAATGAAATATGGTTACACCCAAAAAGTCGACGGTATTCACCAAATCTATGTTCTCGTCGATAGGTCTAAAATTTTCAGGCAAAACATTTCATACTTAGTTTTTCTATACAATATTATGTAACCTCCATTATTGTACTGGTTGTGTGTTCAAAGCAGTGAAGGTTTCCTCCATTTCCAGGTAATTTATTCAAAGTTCTAGCCACATATGAAATTTACTTAAGAAAATGTATTTTCATCATTTAATGTTAGTGGAATGGCATACTTGTTTCTATGGCAAATTCCTTTCTCAGGATACTTAACGTTCATTATGGTCCACCAGGGCAAAATTACTTTGATATAATAGAAAAAGTCTTCAAAATATGACAAACAGTGTTTTATTCCAATGGTTAGGTTACAAGTGCTTTTATAACATACTCATTGAAAATTTGTAAGACAAGACTAACGTTTTGCCTTTCCAGACTCGACGGATACAAAGCCTTCCATGTTAGTTTGTGTGTATATTTGAGAAGACAATAGGGGAACACAACACTTTAGTCGCCTTGCAGTTTTATTCACTGATTGTACGTACATAAATAGAGTCTCTCACAAGGTTTAAAATGTGCAAATACACATATTCAGTGGGAACACGCGGCCTATACTGAGTACTTGACAGCCAACAGGAGATGACTCATCGCCAAGCCCACCACCCATCGCTCAGGCCTTATATTCCAGAGGGCATTGACTTCCTGCCCCACATCTCTGACACCTTTTTCTTTTTCCTACAGGGTCCTCCAGGCCTATGGCAGTCTTCTTCCATCCTTAAATAAACTTCAAATCGCTCTACCCCCAAGCACGAAGGAGACAAGATGTACAGCACATAGTTGAAGACACGTGGTACAAGGTAAGCTGAGACGAAACCTGCGACAGAGAGGGTGGAAGGTGTGTAGGGGTGACAGGCAAGAAGGATGTGAGGGAATAGGTGTGAAGGTGGGGAAAGAGGATTAGCAAGGAAAGCTGAGAAGAAAACGTATGTGCTATAGCCTGTAGGGGATTGGAAGGCAAGTGTGGTGAGGAGTGAGAGGTTGGAAGGAAGGTATAGGTATGGTGAGGTGCGATATCCCATGCAGCCTTGGAGTCTTCAGAATGGTTTGGGTGGATGATTATTTTGGAGTCTGTATGTGTATAGCATTGGAGGACAGGTGTGGTGTCTGCATAAATAGGTGTGTCGTCTTCATGTATACAGGTGTGTTGTGTTCATAATTATACAGGTTAGGGTGGGAAGTGGTGGCTGTGGTGAAGTTGGGTCAAATAACCTTATAAATACACCAAGTTAACCTCAGTTTCATAATTACTGGAACCTGCAGTATTCACCGTTGGACCTTAAAGGGTTTTGCATTGATTAGGATGTGGGGAGAAAGGGGGAGAGAAAGGGAAATAAGGAAGGGAAGGAGGAAGAAGAGAGGAAGTGAGAAGCATGAGAAAAGGAAAGTGTGGTATGAGAGGGTTATAATTATGTGTGAAAGGAAAGCGTAAAAGGGAGAGACAGGGAGAAGGGAGGGAAGTGTAAAATAGATATAGTAGAGTAAAGAAAGAGGATAGAGGGAGAACAGAAGCAAAGGTGATAAAGAGATAAGATAACAGGAAAGAGATGAGAGAAAGAAGTAAATTCCGAGAACGGTGGGAGAGGCAATTATAAAACTTTAGGAAATGGTGGCAGCTGAGAGAGGAAAAGTGAGAAGTGATTAGGACAAGGGAAGAAAAGGAGAAAGAGAGAGAAAAAAAAAGAGAGGGAGAGAGAGAAAACAAAAGAAAAAGAGAGGGAGAGAGAGAGAAAGAAAGAAAAAGAGAGGGGGAGAGAGAGAAAATGTTGGTGAATGTGGCGATGTATTTCATATATTTCACTTCAATGCAATATAAATGTGAATAATTAATTGTCTACTAACATTACCAGATTTGAAACAGACTTAGAAGCACGAAAGAAACAGATGGGAAAGAAGAACACTTGAAAAATATGAAAGGGGGTAACTGAGGTACGGAAGGGGCGCTAAACTACTTTCAATATTTCCAACATGTTAGAATTGAGAGCAGACGTAGTGTGACAAGTGTATACGTGAAATCAGTGGTTGGTTATCTGTTTGAGTCATCCTTGCAGTATGTGTATGAAAAGTTCGTTCGTTCATTCAAGTTTAACAGAGAAGAAGTTGGTGTTGTGTGTGTGTACTAGGAAAGACAAAATTAGTGTCGCTGTGTTGTCAACAAATGATTTAATATAACTTGTGAAACAAAATGAAAGCACCACCACAGTAACATTCATGCACAGTATATAGTTAGTCCTCTACCATATATTTTCACCACATTTCTCGACATTAGTTTTGTGTTTGATAGTACGGTACGCTTATATATGTCGTGTGTGTGTTGCTTGTTGAATATTTGACGTGGCGTTGATCTGACTGAGGTCCAGATGTGTCAGTGTGAGGGCGCAGCTGACATGAATTTCCCAAGGGTGTCTAAATCCCTCAAGACTGATGTGTGGAGTGAAATGTAGGTAGGGGAGGTTTCATTCTGGGGCTTGGATGAATCAGTTGTGTCCATTTTTAAGGATGTTGTTTATTTGTAAACGTTTACTTTAAAAAAAAAATAATCTCTGCTTGATTAAATTAATGTTATTTTCTGAGTAATGAACAGTAGAGTCAAGGTAAATATTATATTATTGAGAGTACTCTGTCGTTAGCTGTACATCTTTTTATTTTTGTCAACTTGTCTCTCCCTGGATTTAGAGTCTCCGTGAGGAAATATGGCATTTTAACTGAGGACAACATGGTCGAACACAATGGAAGGACAGTCTCTGGGGATGCTGAGGTATAAATACATGTGGAAAGGTCGTGGTCAGTGAATTAAGGTTTGTCCCTCACGCAGTACTGCCAACTCACACCAATACACTTCACTCTCTCTCATATCATGCGTTTATTAATGGTAAATGAATGAATAGAA
Organism: Petrolisthes manimaculis; assembly: GCA_034508575.1. Taxonomy (NCBI): domain Eukaryota; kingdom Metazoa; phylum Arthropoda; class Malacostraca; order Decapoda; family Porcellanidae; genus Petrolisthes; species Petrolisthes manimaculis. The sequence continues at coordinate 64,476 of JAWZYT010002957.1, read as the reverse complement.
CAATACACTTGACTCTCTCTCATGTGTTTATTTGAATAAAATTTACTTTATTATTATTAATAGAATATACTTCTTTATTATTAATACTGTTTACTTGAATATAACTTACTTCTTTAACTAAATAATGTTGGTATATGAAAGTATGATTCACTTCTCATTGATATTACTACATATATGAATCATCATAAACACTTGGCATTGTACTTTTCAGATGTCGGTAAACATGTTATTGTAAATCTTATTTCACCTTATAACCATATGTGCAATTAATTAACCATATGGTAAACTTCCTGTTCCAGTGTGGATGGTACTGGTCCCTAATTTAATTTACCTTCCTTCTTTTTCTTCCATCGTTCGCTTTACTTGTACATTCCCATTGTCGTACAAGATTCACAAAACCAACTATTGTATTTTATGACCTTACCACATCTTACACACATATATTGCCTATGTGAACTTTACCTCCTGTCGTTGGGTCTGAACTACCAAACCAACTTTAGGCCAACACCTGCTGGGTATGCCGTGCTGTGGTGGTTATGGGTTTGTGTTGTCTATATGCAGGTTTCGTTGCGTGCGTGTAAAATGTTTTGTATATACGTGTGTCTTTGCATACGTTTCAGTGTATATATTCCTATGTTGCCTCATTTTATATTCCTATGTTGCCTCATTTTATATTCCTATGTTGCCTCATTTCTGTGTACTTTCCTTTTACTAGGTTTTCTTTTCTTCCATTTTTCTCATTTCTCTTTTGGAACAATAGCATCGTACAATACATTTTAAACTTATTTTACATGTAAATGAATTACACCATGTTAACAAACTTTATTATATACTTCGAAGACTGGCCGTAAACCAACCATGACATATCCCCCCAAAAAAATTTATTAAAAAAAAAACTAAAATATTCAATGTCTGAGAAATTCATATTCGGGCATATCAAAGTAACGATATGCTACTTTAATATAACATTGTGGTGACCCTTACGCCCCCCACGGAAACCCTTGGGCCCCCCACGGGGCCCCCGTAGGGACCCCACGGGGGCCACAACAGGGTCCGTCAGGAACTGGCAGGGTGTACTTCCCCCTTGGCCCACACCAAGGAGGAGGGGGATCACATCTCGCCAACACAGCACCACACACACATATACACATAGCCTGCACGCTGAAAGGCTCACCGTCCATACTGGTTGGTGTGTGTATAAATGATGTGATAACCGCCTGGTAGAGATGAGGAGCCCCACACCAGTACACGCGTCCGCACAATGCTGGACCACTCAACCTGTAATGACTGAGAGTGTGTACTGGTGCATAGACCTCATATCTCCTGCACACACCACATCCACCTGAAATGAGATAACACTAGTTTATTAATATATCCACAAGAAATGACAAAAGTATAAGTATTTCATTACAATGGTTGTTATATCCTCGAATATATTATGTTCATTTCCCATTACCATTTCTCCATTCGTTGTTGCAAATGTGCAGTTACTATAATTATGCATCTAATTATCACATGTAACTGCACTTCATTCCTAATAGTTAGCCTTTTACCTGTGGACTTAATTCATCACTTCCATCCTAACACAAATTTCCCTTATTCTTTTAGTTTATAAAAAGCTTCCATAATAAATACGTTGGTTTTATTTTACAGTTTTTCCTCAATATTTGTATTTCATGTACAATCAGCCTCAGTAATTCGTACACACAACATTAATTAAAAAGAGTCTTTATTTTGCACGTATGTACTTTACGAATTGTTCTTTTGACTGATAAAATTACTTCACAAATAACATTATTAGAACAGCTTGGTTTGGACAAATTATTATATCAAATATATTTCTGTTTTACGAACCCTTTTTATAATGGTGTATAACATTTCCTGAGGCCGCCTGTACTACAAAACTTCAAATAGGTTAATGTACTAACCGGATCCACGTTGAAAGATCTTGGTCTGTGATACCTGGTGGCTTCCGGTTCCTCCTCACTATGCTACGAAACAAGCTCCTTCCATATAGGTGGTGTTTCGTGGCCAGGTTTGAAGGACTCATTAAATCACAGGGTCTCGTCACCAGCCTGCCAATACAAAACATTACATGCATATTATTACAACTTTACTATATTTTTACTCGTAATGAATTTTTATATACATTTTAACTACATCATAAGCCAGCAACTGAATATATATTTTTAACCACAATATTTACTTGTATCCAAATTCCGCCTCTTTCTTGCAATAACAAAACTCAATGCTCGAACGTATACAAATTACACGGGTATGACGAGACCCTAATATATAACATTAATACAATATCTCTAAAAGAAAGGTGTAATTATGAACATACCTCTGTACAGCCTTGGCTAATAGTGCTGGACCAGGGTCAAAGCAATGTTGGGAGAGCAAATAAACAAGACTTTGAAGACGTTAATTTTCCAAACCCTTCTCCAAGTTGACAGGTTTAGATGAATAACTTTTTCGAAGTCTTGTTTATTTGCTCTCCAACACACCTTGGAACCTGGTCCAGCACCATCAGTCATGGCTGTACACTGCAGTGATATTTACAAATAACACTTACTGGTGCTTCGGCAGTTCAGTACTAACTTTACACACGAGAAACTACTTCAACCAAGCAGCAGCAAGCCACCGCAGACACGAGGATGAGAAGTAACCCACGACACCCAGCCACAATATACAACCACCATAAAAATCTTCCTGAAATAAAAAAAATATATTCATAACTTCCTTTAACGGCTTACTATAATTTGGGACATTATAACCATATGATTAATAATTAAAAAAATTTGCAATGGATTCAAACGAGAAACCAAAACATTATTTCTAATTATAGAAGTGCACGAGTGGAACAAACCTATATATATATATACATACCAGAATAAGGACAAAAATAGAGTTAAAGGGACGAGATTAGGGGCAGATATATAAGGGTGGGGAGGGAGGGGGGTTCATGGAAGGTGGTATATAGTAAGGGAGCAACAAAGGAGGACAACAAGTTAGGCATCATGGTGAGGAATGCGTTCAAACCCTTAAGTAATGAATGGGAGAATGGAGAGGTGCCAGATGGAACCCTTTAAAGAAGTGCATTATTATATATATACCGGTACCTCCTGATTTTTAAATTTTTTATCATGAAGTTGGGCTGTGAAATAGTATTTAACGGGGCCATCTTTATTATCAAAAAATTTCTCATATTCTATAGTTTCACATTATTTAAAACCTCAATATATTGGGGTTGTTAAAATAAAGTTTAAATTTAATATTTGGTTTGTTTCATTAAATAAAGATTTATTTGTTTTAAATATGCATGCGATTACTTCTGATTTTTAAATTGCATTTGAAAACTAAAACTGCCCTCTAGCAATGGTAATATAATGGTGAAATCACTACAAACAGAATGGGCTATAACAGTGTTGCTATAGTCCAACCACTCTTAAAATATGGTTTTGGTGGGGACTTGAGGGACCTGTCAACGTTTACAGTGTTGCCGCGAATTCTGATCTCTGACTGACAGAAAGGTGACCTGAAATACCTTCACCTTAAGTCTGCCTCAGGACAATCTTTTAATCCTGGTTCAACCCTACACCAAACCATGACGCCAACTGCAGCTGGTGATCACGTGTCTTGCTTCACTGCCTCCCTCTTCGTCAATCATTTATTTTTTCCTGTAATATTTATTTCCACTTTTCTCCTCAGTATACTCTACTTTCTTCACTTTATGCATATGTTCTCGATTCTCCTTTTACTGAGGTTTGTTGCTGCGGCTGTTCTGCAAATAGCCTTGTTGACATCCTCCAACATTCCTCCATTCTCCTTCTCCTGTACAAAGTATTGACTTACTCTGAATACAATTTCTTTGGCTTTACTATGAAGGCTTCTTTGCTGAGCTGCCATCGTGACACAGTCAAGATGGAAAATGAAGAGTGGGAGCATGTTTTTATTGCAGGGAAAATTACCTCTGCTTGGGCCTTATGCCTGTGCTGGCAGGCCCAACAGGACAGACAGTTGGAGCACTGACAGAAGTTTAAATATTCCCCTGCCCTGTTAATTACCTCTCAGGAGACACATGTACCGTGTTCCAGGTGTAGAGAGTGATGGGTATTGCCGCTCATGATAGTTTTAACATTTATTTTTATTAAGGAACGAGTATATATATCACTTCCATTTCTTCATAAAATATTATAAACACAATTGTTTCATTACATACCCAACTTAGAACTATGACGAATGTCAACTAAAAGTAGCAACAAATTCGTAGCACCACTGTGAAATGTGTATGCCACATTTCTATATTATTACATACAGATTTTGTATTATAAAGTTTATTTGTCATTGACATACTTAAGTATACTTAAGTATATATTATAAAATGGTTTTTTCATGTGTTCGGGTATTTTACATTATATCATACAAGCTACGAATCGCTAGTTTAAGAAACGTGGCGGCACTGTAAACGGTGACAGGTCCCTGATGTACCCACCCAAACCACATTTTAAGAGTGGTTGGACTATAGTTGGTACAGGATATTGTAGCCACTTTGGTGGCGGGAAACCTCCACAAGTCTCGGCAAACGCGCAAAAGTAGCCCAACCAGTGGCCAGAGAAAGAACAAATTCTCGGTATATAATTCATGATATTGTAAATCATTTATGAAAATTCATATTTTGTGAAGACTAAGCCAAGATTTGGATTATTCAAAGATCGTAGTGGAACAATTTACACGACAGGAGTCATTGGCAAAGTAGCCCCTTGTGGCCCGAACACCATGAGAATGTCAACATTGGCCAGTCACCCCAGAAATCAGAGAGTATGGGCCTTTTGATACTTCTTTGTGATAATGCTTGTGCTTAGTCTTTCATTAAACGGCTCATACACGGACTAATTTGACTTTAAAATATTATTTATGACTTTATGATAGTCTTTTGCATAAACATGTAGCATTATAAGGTTGTAGTCAATTCTGATCACCATTCATCGTAATAATAAACTACGCATTTCTTGCTTTAGTAAAGTTTGTATATATATAGTAGATAAACGTACATGAGCATTCAGTGGTCAATTTTAATTAATCTAAAGATTTTCTTTGTATACAACTAAATATCTTTTCATATTAGGACTATAATATCCATTTCCTGTGAATTTGCCTTTTATATACATATGAATATGATGACCATCGAGAACATTCATATAAGAATGTATATTAAATTACAAGTTTAATTACATGTAGCACAATTATATCTCCACCCTGAGACTTATACGCTCAATATCAAAAACATTCGAAAAAGCAAGTATATTTACAAACATATTTAAGAGCTTTTAAATAATGTGAAGCTATAAAATTAATTAGCATAATTTTGTGATAATAAAGATGGCCCCGTTAACTACCATTTCATAACCAAACTTCATAAAAAAAAAAAATCTGGATGCATGCCCAGTACATACATGGATAAAGGAATGTGTCTTAGTCAGGAGCTACCAATAACTGTGCCAACCGACCTTCCTGAGTTTTCCTAAATTATGTTGTCTCATGTAACCATTAAAAATCTACAACAATAACAATTCTCACCCTTCATGTTCTGCTGACTGGGGACGATGGTAAGTGGAGTCCTTAGTGACGTGGAGCCGTTGTGAAGTGTACAGTTGTTGGTCCTTTATAAGAACCTTTATTCCACAGATTTTATGGGTTTAATATCAAATACACGAACCTGTACAAAACGGGTCTGTGCTTTACTCATGAAATATTTCCACTCAATAACACTTGCTACACGTCTTGTTAACAGGGAACAAATTTCAATCAGTCACTGCTTCTAACACCATTAGAGAGAGCCACCATTTTCATCCATTCACTATTATTTATACAAATGTAGACGAAATATTTCACGGAACTATAATTTCACTTATGGGGGTTTCGTTAAACATCAGGCATTTTCCCTCACTCGCAACACATCACCTAACCACTTCTAATATAACTTGGCATTTTTTTGTTTTCACAATATTAACATTAACACAAGACATTCCATCCACTGAACTTTCATGACGGTTTGATCTAGATATTGAACCAGGTAAAAAAAAAATAATTATAACAGGTAAACAATGAAGAATGAATTTACCTTAGCGATGAAGTGCACACAAACTTTATGGATAAATATACAGTCGCGCACCACAATCCTTACAAAGCCCACTCGAGTCGAAGCTAGATATCTGGAGCAGGTGGTTACTGGACGACAGCCCATCCAAAGCCTCCATTGGTTCGAAACGTGTGGCCTCGTGATGGTTTGGGTGGGCTGTCATCCAGAAACCGCCTGCTTCACATCTGGCTTCAACTCAAGTGGGCTAGGGATTATTGTGCACGACTGTACAAGAATTGTTGCATAGTTTTTCCCATTATTGTTCTAAATTCTAAATATCTTCAGTTATTCTTTACCTTCAACACTCAACCCAACCATCCTTCAGTTCACTGCCATTACTAGTCGACACGTTCACTACTGAAGCACCATTTTAAGGGAAGTAACTTTTAGGTAAATTGGAGCACACGTAACCCTCCGAATTCTATCGTAAAACAAGTCTCTACAATCATAGGTGGAGTGAGTCTGTTGCTCGTGATATCTTGGAGGAATCAGTGCCCCCGAAATTCCCACAGCAGGTGGTTAGGTTCTCAATTCACAATTTACCTTACAACAAACAAGCTTCATTTTCATTACAACTTCAATAACAATTTTCATTATGAGGTTATTTTTCTACCTTTTAAATTGCTAGTATAGGGATCACTGGACACCGATACAGATACAGACCTGACGTGTGGGTCGATATATCAAGTGATCAAACTTCAGTTTCTTTCGTTAGGGTGCATGCAAATCAAAACAACCACTATAATCAGCCCATAGTTAATGCAAGTATTTTCACGTCAAATGCAATAGTGATCAAAAGTCGCATGATAAAATATTAACCGAACTTTGAATAAAAATTAAAATGATCACGAGGCATGGAAAAAATGCATCGGAAAAATTAATCATTAAAAATAAACCAGAAACTAACCTAGTATTTTCAAAATTTACAAACTAAATAAATTTATGGACCAGCAATTCGCCTCGATTAATAAACCCCGCATATAAATGACACCGTCAATAAAGATCACACTTCTTACTTCGCACTTCTCTTCACTTCCCCTGTTGATGATGAACTGACTAACCCACCAGACTAGTCCTCCTTCATCACCTCTGTTCCCGCCATTTCCACCCACCGGCTCTGATCAAGACGAACTGCGCATGCGTGGATGGAAGAAGTAGGAGAAGGAAGGATGGAAAGAGGAGGAAGGGGGGGGGGGAGAAAGAGGAGGTAACGAGCAGTTTATATTTTGTTCAGGAGAAACAAAATGGACCACTGCTTCGAAATGAGTCCGAAGCATTATGGCGAGGTCAGTGATGCAATCATACGAACACGTGCGAACCCTCAGAGTTTTATGAATACCGTCCCAAACCCCCTGAACCAAACTGCCTGACGGTCACTTAGGATGGTTCCACTCTTTGGGTAATGAAATAATAGTCTCTTGATAGTTAATGGATGGGATACACTCGTGAATTTTTGATTGATGGATATTAGGCGCCGCAACATCGAGGTCCTATAGCAAATGTACACTCATTATACGTAATTTCTGACCAGATACGAATTGCAGAGACCACACACACATACCCTGAATTCGAACTCAGACTCTATAGGTGTACTGGATGGGGAAATGAACACTACTAGGCGATTAGAAGCTTTCTGCTCGTCACACTCTGGTCAGAAATTATGTATCACGAATGTACTGACTGATTCTCCCAAACTCTGACACGAAACAGATCTCCCATTAGTAATACTTGGCTCCTCTGCTTCCTGGCATTAATTTAGGATAGTCAGTAGCTCTTAACAAATTCACCAACAAGCCCCCCCCCCCCCAGGTAAGTAGGTGGCAGGGGACATTAATGAGGATAGAATCTAACTATACTATTTTAATTAACAAGGCAGAACGACTCGTCACTCTGTGTGGCCAAGTAGCTGGTCACAGTGAACGTAATTTTATATTTTAATACTGAATCCTTATCTTCAAACGTGTCATGGTGAAGGATAAAAACTGTACATACTTACGTTTTATTTTATGAGTAAGACAACAGCAACGGTCACCCTCCTCTACTCATGGCGGTATCTGGAAAAAATAATAAGGAAGAACGAATAACAATAGTACGTCATTTTAATATATCCTGTCAAAAATATACTGATTCTTTGATATGTAGTTTAAATGACGGAATTAGGCTTTCATCAAAATTAAAATCGTGGTTTGTACACACTACTTCCCTGATAGGATTACCCGTGTTTATATAATTTTAATAAAACTATTTATAATTATCTTTACTTATTAAATACCATGGAAGAAATGGAGTCTAAGCCTGAATTTAACAAGTGAGAAAATTAAATCCACTTTTGGGGACACCTTCTAGCCCCGATGATCACCAGTTATCAACCACAAACCACCCGTCCTATAATCCACCGACCCATCAAACCTCTGACGCATCAAACCATTAACCTCACAAACCACCGACTCCACAAACAACTGGCACATCAAACCACTGATGCATCAAACCACTAACCCACAAACCACCGACCACACAAACTACCAACCCCACAAACCACCAACCTCACAAACTACCGGTACCACAAACCACCAACCCTATAAATCACAGACCCAACAAACCACCAACCTCACAAACTACCGATACCACAAACTACCAACCTCACAAACTACCGATACCACAAACCACCAACCCCCTAAATCACAGACCCACACAAACCACCGACCCCACAAACCACGACTTCCTAGGCCCGTGAAACAGCCTGCCAGTGCCACCTCAAATCTCTCCCCTGACACCCATCCTGTGACCCCGGGTGCCAATAAAGAGGTGCCACTGTTCTATATATTGGCCCCCTGACACTTCACTGAAACTCTCTCTCTCTCTCTCTCTCTCTCTCTCTCTCTCTCTCTCTCTCTCTCTCTCTCTCTCTCTCTCTCTCTCTCTTTATATTGGGATCGCTGCTAGCTATGGAATCAACACTCAGACGAAAGGAAGGAGGGACTGGTGGGTGTAGCAGGAGGTAAACGAAGGAAGGAAGGAGGGAGGGTGTGACTGGTAAGCGAATGACAAGTTGGTAAAGTTTTCAATGATATAATAAAGGTGACGTGATGAGTTACGATGGTGTTAGGTCCCGTCCACACGATTGGTCAGTGTACTCAATCTCTCCTGGACCCTGCACTCAATCTCCTGGACCCTGCACTCAATCTCTCCTGGACCCTACACTCAATCTCCTGGACCCTGCACTCAATATCAAGACACATGAAAAGCGTGTCCTGCCTGGTGCTGACTTGAGGAAAGGAAGAGGTGTGAGATGAATAGATGAGATGAGACGAGAGGAAGAAATGAGAAAGGAAGAGATGAAATGAGATGAGGAAGAGATGAAATGAGATGAGGTGAATATATAAATGAGATGAGACGGAAGTGGTTGTAGGGTAAGAAATAAAATAGGGAGGTGGGAGGTAAAAAGAAAAGATGAGACGGAGGAGGAGGAGAAGGAGGAAGAGTTGGCAGGGTAAGAAATAAAATGGGGAGGTGGGAGGTAAAAAGAAAAGATGAGACGGAAAACGGAGAAGGAGGAAGAGTTGACAGGGTAAGAAATAAAATAGGGAGGTGGGAGGTAAAAAGAAAAGATGAGACAGAGGAGGAGGAGAAGGAGGAAGAGTTGGCAGGGTAAGAAATAAAATGGGGAGGTGGGAGGTAAAAAGAAAAGATGAGACAGAGGAGGAGGAGAAGGAGGAAGAGTTGGCAGGGTAAGAAATAAAATAGGGAGGTGGGAGGTAAAAAGAAAAGATGAGACAGAGGAGGAGGAGAAGGAGGAAGAGTTGGCAGGGTAAGAAATAAAATGGGGAGGTGGGAGGCAAAAAGAAAAGATGAGACGAAGGTAGTGGGAGGTGATGAAAGGAGATGAGAGGAAGTGTGGGAGTGACAAGGTGAGATAGGCAGACGGATATTGGGTTTGGGACAAAGTTTATGGTTTCATATCTAGTGGACGATATGGTAGACTATACGTATATATATTTTTTTTATAAGCCAACCAACCAACTTACTTATTTATTTAAGCCTTCTGTCTTTCCTATATCTATACTTTTCCTCACACTCATTTCTCATGTTCTCCTCACACTCGTTTCTCATGTTTTCCTGACACTCGTTTTTTTTTTCCTTATATTAATTTTCATCTAACATTCATTTCTCCCTTATACTTCTCCTGACACTCATTTTCTCTTATACTTCTCCTCACACTCTTTTCTCCCTTATAGTTCTAAGCTCCTGTTCTCCTCACGCCTCTTAATGATCCCACTATCTCTCCCTCCTCTAATCCTCCTTAACCTTCTACCTACTCCTCCTTCCTTCAAATCAGCTCCTTCTCCTCTTCCTATAATGATATATACTTCACTTCCTCTTACTCCTCCTCAACATGACAATCAATTTACTCCTCTACTCCTATTCGTACTCCTAATCATCCAATCATTCTACTTCTTGTACTTAATTGTCCTCATCCACTTCAAACCCTCGTATCATCCACTTCACAACTCCCCCCCTCCACCTCCACCTCATCCACCACCCCCTATACTACACCTCCCCCTTCTCCACTTACTTCCCCCCACCCCCTCCTTTCCGCCTCCCCCCTTCCCCCCCTGCCCACCAGTGTATCGAATGGTTGGGTGACTTTAAAAACAATTCCGGAAATACAGGTCAGGTAAGAGAGGCAAGGTGACGCACAGGTGAGTCAGGTCTAGAGGATAGAAGAAAGGTTTAGAGGAGGAGTGAAAGTGATGAAGGTGAGGAAGGAGGATGGGAAGTGAAGAAAGAAGAGGATGAGTGAAAGTGAGGAAGGTGAGGGAAGGTGAAAATGGTGATAGTGAAGAAGAAAGGAAGGAAGAGAGGACGAGAAAGAAAATAAGTGATGAAAATGGTGTGTGTGTGTGTGTGTGTTTCATACATAACTATGCAGGTGTCCGCATATGAATATACAGTACGTGCGTTTGCCTGTGTATGTATAAATGTATGTTTGTATGTGCCAATAGATGTTTGTATAAGTGCACATAATATGTAAACGTACGTGTGTGTGCATACAAGTGAAATAAACTTGTGAGGGTGAATGTTTGAAAGCAGTGAGTGGGTTGGGTTGGGTGGGGTTGGGTATAGGTGGGGTCCAGCTTGTGATATTTCCGTACCAAACACAGAGCTATTCACATACACAGACCTCCCACCACACCACACCTCACCTCACCTCACCCTACACTCGTTTTCACTCCCACGCAAAACCTTTAAGCTCCTCGGGCCAAGCAAAAGTTATAAATACCAGCACGCAAACCTCACATGGTCACACACACATTATATCTTTCAGTAGTGAAGCTTAGTTAGTTAGTCCACATCTGTGTTATAAATTTACTGAAAGTCTTATTAATACTTAAGCCTGACGCTAACTTTGTCACGCCACACACACACACACACACACAAACACACATATACAGACACACAAACACACACGGACATACACAAACACACACAGACATACACACATATACACACACAAACACACACAGACATACACACACACACAGACACACACACACACACACAGACACACACACACACACACACACACAAAGTCACACAGACACACATGAATTCTATTTACCCAAGGCACACTGAAGGTAACGTCGTGGTCAGTCTAGTTTTTCCTCCTTACAATAACAACATACAGGATGGTGGGTGATGATGATGTCAGCCTCCACCACCACGCGGCGCTACTCTCAGGTTTTTGTTTTGATTGTTTTTATATAATAGGCCTCACGAATACGCACATACAGTCAGCGAATGTATGCGAGTGTTAATGATTCCTTCAAAATTTATGATGCTACAAAATTAATTAGATCCCCTTACATCACGTATATATATTGAATTACTCGATATATATTTTTTAGTTTTGTTGTACAGTATAGTGATTGAATAAATAGATAGTTAAAAGGATTGTGTTGTAGATGAAAGGTAAGACAGTGATAGGGAAGAATAATGAATAAACAGTGTGATAAAGAAAGAAAGGTGTAGTATAGTGGTTAATAGGAAAATAATGATAATCCTCTTTCCTTTTTCCTCTGTGCCTGATGGGTGGGAGTGGGAGGGAGTGGTGGGGGTGGGAGGGAGTGGTGGGAAGGGGGAGAGTGGTGTGGGTGGGTGAGGGGGAGACAGGTGGGGGGAGAGGAATGGTGGGTGGGTGGGGGTAGAGACAAGAAATACACTCACGTCATCACTGTTTACATTGGGGCTTTACATTTGACGTGGTATCAGTTAGCTTAGCGCCTTGTGCAACCTTCACCATTGACTCGTAATCCCACACCGGTAATTTACAAGCGGCTAATTCCTTATGTAAATAGTTAGTAAATACCTGGTGGTGGATGCTATTAATGATTTACAGTACAATATTAACTACACGGCCCTATAGTTTATGATATACAATTGAAGTTTGGTATAATTTACAGCATTATTTTGTGCCCCAATTGGCTATACTTTTTATGTTAGTTTTTATCACACACACACACAAACACACATATATATATATATATATATATATATATATATAGATAGATAGATAGATAGATAGATAGATAGATAGATAGATAGATAGATAGATAGAGAGAAAGGGAAAAATAAGTGAAGGATAGAAATGGACAAAAGGAAGCAAAGATATAAAAAAAATAAGATACAATGTACACAGTAGCTAAAACAATTATCAGGGAAGTGGAATTGGACCAAAACTTTTATTACATTTCCTCGGGACAGTGTTAATAATTCTTTTTACACCAAACTTCGCCAGGCAGGTATATGTATGTACAGTTGCCAAAAAAGGTATTGCGACAAATCTTGATAAAACTTTAACTATAGTAATATCCACAGCTATTTGTAGGGACTATAAGCATGTATAACAGAGGAAAATATACATATCCTTCTGTAATACATACTTATAATTCCCACAAATAACTATGGACATTAATATAGTCAATGTTGTATCAATAGTTGTCGCAGTACCTTTTTTTGCAACTGTACATCTAAAGACAAAATTCGTGTCGCCGCTCCGTTCAATAATAACATACATGATGATTATATTTACTATTTATTATGAATCACACTGGCTGAACTCCAGACAACACAAGTTAACTCTACTAATATTATTATCATCACTATTCTTGACACACATTCTGTCTTTTCATTTCGCTGTGTATAAATGTAAAGGGAGAAGAATCCTGTGAAGTCTAAGAAAAAATGAGACAGTAGCCATGAAAAAAAAATATATATAATATTTCAGGAACAAAAGGAGAGGAAAAAGCGAACAGAACAAAGTTAATCGGTAGCAAGAACAGAGAACAGAAGAGAGAAATGAACAAAATTAGTGTGAAGCTGGAACAGAGAACAGAAGAGAGAGCGAGAGTGAACAAGCAAGCAAGCAAGGAAACAAGTAAGCAAGCAAGAAAGCAGACAAGGAAACAAGCAGGCAAGCAAAGAACAAGCAAGCAAGCAAGGAAACAAAGCAATAAGGAAACAAGCAACCAAGCAACCAAGCAAGGAAGGAATCAAGCAAGCAACCAAGCAAGGAAGGAAGCAAGGAAGGATCGAGGATAACAATATAGCTGACCAAAATATGAGCCCCTGAGAGAACAACAGAGCGAAACGGTCACGCTGGCCAGTTACCTCAATAGTTTACCTTACTATACCTACATACCTTACCTACCTACCTACCTTCCCTCTTACTTACCTACATACCTTACCTACCTACCTAACTTCTTACTTACCTACCTACCTTGCTTCTTACTTGCCTACATACCTATAGCTTCTTACTTACCTACCTTCTTACCTACCTACCTTGCTTCTTACTTACCTACCTACCTACCTAACTTCTTACCTACCTATACCTAGCTTCTTACTTACCTACATACCTACCTTCTTACTTACCTACCTAGCTACCTTCTTACATACCTACTTGCAGACTACCTGCATGGCCGGCCGTCCTACCTACCTACCTTTCTACCTTCCTATTTATCTATACCTACCTACCTATCTATCTATCTATAATATTTTCCTTCTTATAGCTACCTACCTACCTGCATATCCGACCAAAAGTATTTGTCTACCTGTCTAGTTTCCTTCTTTCCTTCCTTCCTTCCTACGAGCATGTCACACAGTCTGTCTATAACTTGCTTCCTTCCTTCCTTCCTTCCTTCCTTCCTTCCTTGCTTCCTTCCTTCCTTCCTACGAGCATGTCACACAGTCTGTCTAACTTGCTTCCTTCCTTCCTGCCAGATTTCCCACACATTACTGACTCCTGCCGTGAGTGAATGAGGGGGAAAAAGGAAGAGAGAGTGAGTATGGCGAAGTAAAGGGAATGTAACAACTGGTGGAGAGAGAAAGGAAGGAGGGAGAGAGAAAGGAAGGAGGGAGAGAGGGAGGAAGGTGGAGAAGGGTGGTGCAAGAATTGGTGGAGAGAAGTGGAGGAAGAAATAATGACGAGAGAAGGGGAGCAGCAGCAAAAACTGGTAGAGAGAGGGAGAGAGGGAGTGGATGGGAGTTGGAGAAAAGTGGAGCAAGAATTGGTGGAGAGAAGTGGAGGAAGGGAGATGGAACAAGAACTGATAAAGGTGGAGAGAGAGGAAGGGAGGTGGAGCAAGAACTGATAAAGGGAGAGAGGGGGAGAGAGAGAGAAGAAGGAAAGTGGAGCAACTGAGAGAGAGAGAGAGAGAGAGAGAGAGAGAGAGAGAGAGAGAGAGAGAGAGAGAGAGAGAGAGGAAGGGTGGTGGAGCAAGACATGATAGAGGGAGAGGAAGGGAGGTGGAGCATGAATTGATAAAGGGAGAGAGAGACAGAGAGATAGGAAGGAAGGAGAAGACTAGACTGAGCTGCATGGACTGTGGGTAGCTAGGTATCCTAAGTTCCTATATAACCACAGCAGCACCAATTGTAACTAGGTGCAAGCCAACCAAGCAAAGAAAATAGCACAAACACACACTCATATCCTACTTCCCACATCCTGGCCTGATATACAACACACGTGAGGTGCATCGTCTGGTCTGGTCTGGGAAGTATAGCAGGAGCAGGAGGAGGAGGAGGAGGAGGAGGAGGAGGAGGAGGAGGAGGTAGGGGAAGGGGAAGGGGAAGGGGAAGAGGAAGAGGAGGAGGGGCAGGAGGAGCAGGAGCAGGAGGAGGAGGAGGAGGAAGGGGAAGAGGAAGAGGAAGAGGAAGAGGAAGAGGAAGAGGAGCAGGAGCAGGAGGAGGAGGAGGAGGAGGAGGAGGAGGAGGAGGAGGAGGAGGAGGAGGAGGAGGAGGAGAGAAAACTGAAAAATATAGTACTTGGAACAAATAATTTTTTCCTATACTCACTCACTTTTTCATACACACTATTTCTCTTACTCACACACACCTGCACACACGTTTTGAAACATACAACACACAGACACGTATCCTACCACACACACACACACACACACACTACAACACACACACATACACACACTACCCCCCCCCCCCCCACACACACAAACTACAACACACACACACACACTACCTCTTTATGTAACTCCTCAGGCCTTATAAGTCATTCTGGTGGGCGGGCGGGAGACAGCGAGGAATCCAGCACACAATCTCATACGCAGATAATAATTATGTAGTGGGCGAACTGACTGACTGACTGACTGACTGGTTGTTTGGCTTCTGCTACAGGGTCTTGTCTCATTCTCCCTACTGATTCCCCCAAACTAGTCTACGCAACAACAGATCTTCCACTCGTATTACACAAAGCTGGTGTTTCCTGGCTTAGTTTGGAGGATTCATTAGACCTCCATTTACCAACAATAGATTATTATTTACGTACTCTTCCTTTTCACGGTTATGCCCGTAGTTAAAAAAAAAAATTGAGGGCCCTTACTGGAGCTCCATGAACCCTCCAAATAATCCAGGCCACAGAACGCTTCAGTGTTTCTAATAGGGAATATGTTGCCTCGAGTAGTTTGGAGAATTCATAAAGCTCCAGTAAGGGCCCTCAATTTTTTTTAAACTACGGGTGTTAGGTCTTGAATTCATCCCCAGCTTAGCATTGGTCATTAATCTTTGTCTGACACACAGATATATTAACATGCCTGACCATACACGTGTCCTAAAGGTGGTATAGGATAATGATATATTCTGATTATAATTATAGTGTTCAACTCGGGGTGGATATTAATTCCCAGTGTACACAAATTACTTTACGATTTTATCACATTTCATTTTGTCACCTTTAATACACAAATACACAGAGATAATACATATAAAAACATAAACAAACATAGAAAAACTCATCACACCCACACCCACACAAACACACACACATGGGCGAATGGTTAAACGAACACAAAAAACACACTTATGCAAATATACCCAGACACACACACACACCTCAACACATGCACGTACTACCACATACTCCCTAACTCAGCAAGGGAACATCTGATAGAGATATTATTTATGTCACCTCGTCTCGTCAGTTTAGTCCTTGTATTTCTCAACTTGTCTTCTTTTCCATTCTTTCTTGTTTTTCCTGATGTTTTGCCTCTAATTTCTTTCCGTTTCTTCTTATTCTGCTTTATATATTTCATTATTCTACATCTTCTCGTTTCTGCTTTCTTCATTCTGCTTCTTATCCTCCTCACTACTGTCTCCTTTTTTTTCTATACTTTTTTTGTCTTCCCCACTTCTAGCTTCGCCCTATCATACCCATACTTCCTTTCACCTCTTCATGTCCTTCACCTTTACACTCTATGATATCCCAGTCCCACTTTCACCCCTCATTATACTACTACTCCCTTCCACCCTTCCTCTCCCTTCACCTTCCTATATATATTTCCATCCTTCATCTCTCAATTCTTTCTTCTTCATATCTTCCACATTTCCATTTTGTTTCTTATCTTCCACAGCTCCACTCCCTTCCACCCTTCCTCTACCTCCACCTTCCTATATATTTCCATCCTTCATCTCTCAAATCTTTCATCTTCATTTCTTCCACATCTCCCTTTTATTATCTTTCTCCTTTTCTGTTCCTTCACTTATCCGTTGCTATCCATCACACTTCTTCTATTTCCATCTATCTCCCAAATCTCACTCCATATTTCCCACCTCTATATATATATGCACTTCTTTCACAGCACAAATATACCTCACATCCACCTCTGTACCGTTCACCATTCACCTTCCTATACACTCACCTCAGTTTCACCATTTTCTTATCCTACACAAATCTTTTTACCTCTTGTCACTGCTGCTTCCACCTCTCCACTTCTTTCACAACACATTTTTTCCTTCCACCTTCATTCGTGCCACCTAATTCCTCCCTCTGTTATTCCTCCACTTCTTCCTCTTTTCTTGTGATGTAGTCAGAAAATTAAAATTAAATTAGTCCTTCAAATATTGTCACGAAACACCGCCTATAAGGAAGGAGTTCGTTTCGTGGTATGGTCAGGAGGAATCAGAAGCCTCCAATATTCATACGCGAACACAGGGTCCTTAACACCCCATTTACCCTCCACTTACCCACTTCCTTCCCTCCCTGATGACTAAAATACAGTACTATAAACTCGGTCCTTTAGAAACAGAGTGAAGAAAATTGAGGTTTGTGTTAGCGAGTTTGTGGCTCCCTTTATTTGGGGTCATTCTCCTCGTATTACTGTTATTATTCCACACACAACCACTTCAGGCAGGAAAGGACAACGTTTTAAAGGGAGGGTAATACACTTTGGGTTCATTGGAGTGACTTGATTCCTCCAAAATATGCCAGACAACAGGACCAGATGAAAAAAAAAAATTATGGTGACCTGTTGCTTGGGATAGTTTGGAGGAATAATAATAATAATAATAATAATAATAATAATGATAATAATAATAATAATCTGTTACCACGACCCCCGAGCTGTTTTTGCCTAGGAATGTTGAAGTGAACATTTTCTATATAACTCTTGTATGTATCTGACCAACCAACCAGGCAGGCGGCATCTCGTATATGCTTTATGTCCCTTTTGACCTCCACCGTTTGGACTCCTGCATGGGGCATGGGTGACGCAGAGTCTAGACATCCCACTGACCTTGCCTGCCACCGACAACAAAACCAAACGTCTTGAGAAACAATATATGGAAGGAAGATCTGTTTTTTATACATACACTCATACACTTACATATATCGTAACTCAAGGACCATGGAGGTATTCATTAGTATTGTATCCCACTGACTTAGACTTGCATGCCTGCCACATACAGCAAAACACCACAAAAGAAAGAAAAAATAAACTAACACCTTGAGAAATAATATATAGAGGGAAGATTTTTTTTTTTTTACATACCCTTACATACATCCTACTCAAATCCCAGGTATTCCTTGGTCGTGTATCCCACTGTCCTTGCCTGCCTCTGAAAACAAAACACCAGCAAAAACAAACATCTTGAAAATAAAACATGGATGATCTGTTGACATACACTAGAGTATAAACACAGTCGTTATCCAAACAACAGATCACCATTATTTTTATTAATCTCCTTGGTCCTGTTGTTTCCTTGCATACTTAAGAGGAATCAAGGCTCTCTCTCTCTCTCTCTCTCTCTCTCTCTCTCTCTCTCTCTCTCTCTCTCTCTCTCTCTCTCTCTCTCACTCTCTCTCACTCACACCAAGGCTATAAGGGTATGTATATACACACACACTGACACAGAGACACACGCATATGTACCCACACACGTACACATACACAAGGTTTAATGTGTATTCTTTAAACCTTGCACATACACACACGGGTCCACAGGGGTAAACACACGTGCAACGAGTCACGAGGGAGCAATTAAGGTCCAAACTACCTTAGCAAACCTCACAATTATGACCCTTACGTGCAGTGGAAACAAGGTATATTTGATTAGGGTGTATGTGTAGATAGATTATTATTATTATTATTACATTATGGAACAGTTGATGTTGAATGATAATGATTTTACAGTATAATGAAAGATTGGCAGACATATATGATGAAAATAGCATCACATAAGCCACATAGAGATGATGTTAAAGGAAGGTTGTAGACACGAGAACATTTACTATAAGAACATGTAGGCAAGAACACTATAAGAACATTATAAGAACATGTAGGCAAGCACACTATAAGAACACTATAAGAACACTATAAGAACACTATAAAAACATGTAGGCAAGAACACTATAAAAACATGTAGGCAAGAACACTATAAGAACATTATAAGAACATGTAGGCAAGAACACTTATTATACTGGTGAATACGATGGTACAGGTATACGATGACTCCACACACACACACACACACACACACACACGACAGAGCCATCGTATCACACCATCGTCAATACAACCAATGTTCTTGTTTACGGCCCAAAATGCCAAAAATAATGTATAGAAAAAAAGTTCAAGACTGGATCCTCTATAATGAAAAAAACATAAAGTGGTGAAGATTGGAGCCTCCATAAAAAAAAGTAAAGACTGGAGCCTCCATAAAAAAAAAAAAATAAAGACTGGAGCCTCCATAATAACCACTGGAGCCTCCGAAATAACCCTTACAAGATAATATAAACATAATAAATGGTAACAGCAGCATGTGTATCCTGCTGAGTTGCTTCAAGATGGTGAAATGTATACTGGCGTCAGCTATAATAGTGGTGAAGCCAGCCTCATCTGGTGGGATTCTAAATTTGCTGATCGAGGAGGGAACTGAGTGGTGTTTGTGTGTGTGGGGGTGGGGGGTGGGGTTCTGTGTATATGTGTATGTGTACTGCGTTCTGTGTGTGTGTGTGTGTATGGATGTGTGTATAGCTAATAATGTGAGTATGCGTGTATGTTCGTGTGTGTTTTCTGTGTGTATCTGTGTGTGTGTGTGTGTGTGTGTGTGTGTGTGTGTGTGTGTGTGTGTGTGTGTGTGTGTGTGTGTGTGTGTGTGTGTGTGTGTGTGTGTGTGTGTTTGTGTGTGTGTGCAACTAAGGATGTGTGGGTGGTTCAGCGAGTGTTGGTGGGGAGATGGGGTGTGTGGGAGGAGGGGACCGTGCATGATTAGGGGGCTGTGTGAAGTTGGGGTGTTTGAGGTTCGAGTGTGTTAAATTGGAGTGTGTTTGAGTTTGGGGTGTGTTAAGTTGGGGTGTGTTAAGTTGGGGTGTGTTAAGTTGAGGTGTGTTAAATTGGGGTGTGTGATGTTGGGGTGTGTTAAATTGAGGTGTGTGAGGTTGGGGTGTGTTAGGTTGGGGTGTGTTAAATTGAGGTGTGTGAGGTTGGGGTGTGTTAGGTTGAGGTGTGTGAATTTATTGGTGTGTGTGAAGAAATTGGAGTGTGTGAAATGGCTGGTATATACAATGCTCTGGGGATATACTGTATATATATATATGTAGAAATATACATCAGATACCATGAAAAGGAAAGGATGAGAAGACGATGAGATAAGCAGAGATAAAAGTGTAGGAAGAAAGAAAGGAAGGAAGGAAGGAAGGAAGGAAGGAAGGAAGGAAAGAGTAAAGTTGAATATGAAAATGAGAAGTGGAGGAGAAGAGATAAAAGTGAAGAAAAGAAGGAAGGAAAGAGTAGAGATGAATATGAAAATGAGGAGTGAAGGAGGAGAGGTGGTGATGGTGAAGGTGATCATCTTGTTCACCTTGCAAACACTCACACACACACACACACACACACACACACACACACACACATGATGTCACACTCCCTGCCCAGGTAACGGTGTGGCCCTGGCTGTGTGTGCAAGATTTTTTTTAATGTGTGTGTGTGTGTGTGTATATAATACTGTATGTATGTATGTATGTACACTTTTACAGTAGGTATGTATATGTATATCCGTGATTTCGTTTGCTTGCTTGTTTGTTAGTGTGTGTGTGTGTGTGTGTGTGTGTGTGTGTGTGTGTGTGTGTGTGTGTGTGTGTGTGTGTGTGTGTGTGTGAAGGAAGAAATAGATAACGGTGAGAAACGATGAAAGGCGTTGGGAATGATTGTTTAAGTGCGTGTGTGTGTGTGTGTGTGTGTGTGTGTGTGTGTGTGTGTGTGTGTGTGTGTGTTGATAGTGTGTGAGAGAGTGAAATCATGCGTGTAAGAACCAGCAATTCATATAAGTTTCCCGAGTGAAAAGTCTAGTGTGTTGCAAGACATAAGTGTGGAGGGTGCAAGGGCGTGCGTACAGGCATGTGTGTGTGTGTGTGTGTGTGTGTGTGTGTGTGTGTCATCAACAACACTGCTACCATCACCACCACCAGTACTACCAACATTATATCATCACTACCACCAACACTATTATCATCATCACTACAACCACTACCACCAACACCAACACTACCAACACTATCATCACCACCACCAACATTATCATCACTATCATCACTACCACCACTATATCATCACTACCACCACTATATCATCACTACCACCAACACCACAACACAGTGTCGCCAAGGTAAGCATATCATCTTCCAGTCTAGCTCATGCTCACCTTCACACACACACACACACACACACACACACACACACATACACTGATTAAGCCCGTCTGTTTGTTTGTTTGTATGTACAGTGGACAGCATAAATACCGAGTCTGTCCCGTGTGTTGAAGTAATATGAGCTGAGTGGATGTTTAGGTTGAACTTTTAATGAACGAAGAGGTGATGGAGAAAGTCTTTTTAATTAAACTTACTTAATATTTACCAACCTCTGAATGTAAAGAGAGAAGTGAGGAACTGAATAAGATGTGTGTAACTGACTGAGAAATAGATTAATGTAATAGAACGATGAGTGAGTGAATGAATGAGAGGCCCTTAGATGGATGAGTGAGTGAGTGAATGAATGAGAGGCCCTTAGATGGATGAGTGAGTGAGTGAATGAATGAGAGGCCCTTAGGTGTAAGTTAGAACCTGCTTATCACCCGGAACCCAACCTGTCTCTGTCACACTATAAAACACACACACACACACACACCTACACACTCCTCTATAAATAAACTACCAGTGAATTTCTATTGCTGAATTGAAGTACTTGTACTAAATATTAAGGACAAAAACTCGCTCTACTCGTACCTCCCGGCTAGCTCAGTCGGTAGAGCACGAGACTCTTAATCTCGGGGTCGTGGGTTCGAGCCCCACGTTGGGAGCAAATATTTTTAGTAATGCTATTAGTAATTTTTAGTAATGCTATTAGTAATTTTTAGTAATGTTATTAGTAATTTTTAGTAATGCTATTAATATTTCTTAATAATGTATAATATCAAACAACTCTCCCATCACTGTGTAAATATATTGTGTATATATACTTTGGAGGAATCAAAGATGTCCAGTATATCAAATGTGTATTGTCTGTCTCCTTAAATATTCTACGCTACTGACGGACCAAAATGTATTATTCATGGTGGATTCACGTATCAACTATAATCATGTATGTATGTCTCTATAAATGTATTCCATAGTTATCTTTACGTGTAGTAGTAGCCTCTTATAACAAACACTACTTAAATTAAACTGTGCCATTTATCACACAAATAGACGAATAATCAATGTAAATAAATAAATAAATATATATATACACTTTTTACCTTTCTTTCATTTTCGTATCACAATCAGCCTAAGTGACGTAAGTTCTTATATTTACATTCAAAATTATATTCATCATATCCACTCATAGGTTATATTTCGGAGTTGCTTACATAGAGGCAGATGTATAATAATAATAATAATAATAATAATAATAATAATAATAATAATAATCACCACCATACGAGCAGGAGTGTATATCTTAATTATTAAAGTTTGTCTACTGCTTCTTCAAGTGGTGGCTGGCGGGAAAGTTTCTCCTCTTTATCATTTTGGCCAAGGAAGGGTTTTATTTTTCATCATCTTTCTCTTTTCACTGACACCATTTTTCCTTCCTTCCCTTCCTCACAGCACACACTATCTCCCTCGGTCCTTCCTTTCTTCACACCGTGGTAATAATAATAATATGAATATGAATAACAATAACAATAATAATAATAAATACACCAATAACAATAATAATAATAATAAATACACCATTATTAATAGTAATCATAATCATAATCATAATCACAATCACAATCACAATAATCACAATCACAATAATCACAATCACAATAATCACAATCACAATAATCACAATCTAATACTAATACTAATACTTAATAAATAATAAATAATAAATAATAAATAATAAATAATAGATAATAAATAATAAATAATAAATAATAAATAATAAATAATAATAATAATAATAATAATAATATAATTATACTGTAGGAATAATTTAACATTTAATTCCAGTAATCACCTCACTATAATAATCATAAGAGTCACCGCCATGACCTCAGTAGAAAAGGTAAATACAACGAGCAAGAGAAAATGAACACTAAGACGAAATGAAAAGAGAGAAATAAAAAAATAACATTAAATATAATCAAGAGAAAATCACTTGAACCGGATAGTGAGTCAGAATTGTGGGGGTGGGGAGGGGGGTAAAGGGGGGGAGGGTGGGGGTGGTGTGTACAAAGTGGGTGGGATTGAAAAGAGGGGTGAGAGGGGATGGTTGGGGAGGAGTGGGGTGAGGTGAGAGTGGAGGGTGGGGGTGGTGTGTATAAAGTGGGTGGGATTGAGAAGAGGGGTGAGAGGGGATGGTTGGGGAGGAGTGGGGTGAGGGTGGGAGTGGGGGGATTAAAGTGTGTTTGTGAGAGTGGGATTGGTGTGAGTATTAGGGATGGAATGTGGGATGGGGAGGGGGAGGTGGTACTGTGTGTGTGTGTGTGTGTGTGTGTAAAAAGCGATATAAAACGACTATAATGAAAGGAGTAAGGGAAGGTAAAAACTGAAATGGGTGAGTGATTGAAGGAAGGGTGAAGGTGAGGGTGAAGGACTGCGTTTGTGTGTGTGTGTGTGTACCTCTTGACTCCACACGCACCAGTGACAAAGAAACGGGACCGGAGAGAGAGAGAGAGAGAGAGAGAGAGAGAGAGAGAGAGAGAGAGAGAGAGAGAGAGAGAGAGAGAGAACTGAATGAGGAAGGCGTCAAATTGAGTGAGAAAGAGAGAGAAGTGAGGAACTGAATAAGATGTGTGTAACTGACTGAGAAATAGATTAATGTAATAGAACGATGAGTGAGTGAATGAATGAGAGGCCCTTAGATGGATGAGTGAGTGAGTGAATGAATGAGAGGCCCTTAGGTGTAAGTTAGAACCTGCTTATCACCCGGAACCCAACCTGTCTCTGTCACACTATAAAACACACACACACACACACACACACACACCTACACACTCCTCTATAAATAGGCTACCAGTGAATTTCTATTGCTGAATTGGAATACATGTACTAAATATTAAGGACAAAAACTCGCTCTACTCGTACCTCCCGGCTAGCTCAGTCGGTAGAGCACGAGACTCTTAATCTCGGGGTCGTGGGTTCGAGCCCCACGTTGGGAGTAATAATTTTTAATACTTGAAAACAAAGTCCTACGAAGGATTTTAGGAGTAAAGTGGTGGCATAGGGTTTCTAATGAAAGACTTAGAGAAATAACAGAGGTTCAGTCGGCGGCATAAGTTCGATTCATTTCCACCTGTGCTGTTGGAATAAAAAGCTTGGTCAGAATGTAACTATCTGGTTATATTAGCAATTAAAGTACATGAGATGGACGCGGATTTATGCTGCCGGCTGTACAACCAATAGATGATTATATTAGATTGTCACGATGGAAATGGCTAGGGCACGTCTACAGAGAAGAGGGAGAGATTGTGACGGGAACACCAGGCTGGCAAATGAGAGGAAGAGGAAGAAGAGGAAGAAGAGGAAGAAGAGGGAGAGGTAGGCCAAGTGAAACGTGGGTGCGCACAATGAGGCGAGAGGCTGGTGTGGAATGTTGTAGTGACTTGAAGGAATTAGTGCAAGATAGATGGTGGTGGTGGTGAGTATAGGCCTTGGTGGTGGTGTGAGTTCATCGAGGCCTTATGTATCCCCTTGGGTACCACAGGAAACGATTGATTGACAAATAAATGGCCTTCACCCAGGAATCGAACCCTGGGTCTGTATTAACTATTATTAACTGTGTGACAAGGGAGGTACTCATCTACAGTAGTAAGACCTAAGCCGTCATCTGGTCGTCCAAGCGGAGGATTGGGGTACTAAGACCGACTTGGGAGCGCTTGGTTTCAGTGACGAGAACTGACCAAATACGTAGAATCTGTGTTCTCGTCGTCCAGATACGGATTGGGCAGAAACAAAAGAAAGTTTGTAAACAAAGTCGTAAGAAAATAATAATAATTATTAAAAAAATTAATTAATAAAAAAAATATACAAATAATTTATTAAAAAAACAAACTAATTATAATAAATAAATGAATAAATAAATAGATGACGACGACGACGGCAGCGGCGGCGGCGGCGGCGACGACGAAAAAAAAAAAAAAAAAAAAAGTTAATTATTACAAACAAAAATAATTGATAAAAAAACATTAAAAATATATATATATATATTATTAAAAAAAACGAAAAAACTAATTATGAAAACACGACGACGGCGGCGGCAGCGACAGCGGGGCGGCGGCAGCAGCGGGGCGGCGGCTGGGCGGCGGCGGCGGCAGCGGGGGCTTCGGCGGAGCGGGGGGCGGCGGCAGCGGCGACGAAAAAAAAAATAAAAAAATAAAAAGAAAGTTAATTATTACCAAAAAAAAATAATTAATAAAATATATATATATTAAAAAATATATATATATTATTAAAAAAAAAAAACTAAAATATTTAAAAAACGACAGCGGCGGCGATGAAAAAAAAAAAGTTAATTAAAAAAAAAAAAAACTAAAAATGATATATATATATATATATATTATTAAAAAACAACAACTAATTATTAAAAAACGACGGCGGCGGCGGCGGCGGCGGCGGGGGCGACGGCCGGGCGGCGGCGGCGGCTGGGCGGCAGCGCGGCGGGAACTGGGCGGCAGCGGCAGCGGTGGGGCGGCGGCGGCGGCGGCTGCGGCGACGAAAAAAAAAAGAAAAAAAAAAAAAAGTTAATTATTACAAAAAAAATTAATTAATAAAAATATATATATATATTAAAAAAAATATATATATTATTAAAAAAAAAAAAAAACTAAAATATTTAAAAAACGACGGCGGCGGCGATGAAAAAAAAAAGTTAATTACAAAAAAATAATTACTAAAAATATATATAAATATTATTAAAAAAACAACTAATTATTAAAAAAACGACGACGACGGCGGGGCGGTGGCGGCGGAGGCGGGGCGGCGGCGGCTGGGCGGCAGCGGCGGCGGCGACGAAAAATTAATAAATCTAATAAAACAAAAATAAAAAAATAAATAATAATAATAAAAAAAAGTTAATTATTACAAAAAAAAATAATAAAAAAAAATAAAATATATATTAAAAAAAAAAACTAATTAAAAAACGACGACGGCGGCGGGGGCGGCGGCGGAGCGGAGGCGGCGGGGGCGGCGGCGGGGCGGCGGCGGCTGGGCGGCAGCGCGGCGGCGGCGGGGCGGCAGCGCGGCGGCAGCTGGGCGGCAGCGCGGCGGCGGCTGGGCGGCAGCGCGGCGGCGGCGGCAACGACGAAAAATTTATAAATCAAATAAAACAAAAATAAAAAATAAATAATAATAAGAAAAGTTAATTATTACAAAAAAAATTATCAATAAAAAAAAAATAAAAAAATATATATTAAAAAAAAACAAACTAATTATTAAAAATAAAAATAATAATAATAATAATAATTATTAAAAAAATTAATTAATAATAAAAAATAATTAATAAAAAAAATATACAAATAATTTATTAAAAAAAAAAACTAATTAAAAAACGACGACGGCGGCGGGGGTGGTGGCGGGGCGGTGGTGGCGGGGCGGTGGCGGCTGCGGCGGGGCGGCGGCGGCTGGGCGACGGCGCGGCGGTGGCTGGGCGGCAGCGCGGCGGCGGCTGGGCGGCAGCGGCTGGGCGGCAGCGCGGCGGCGGCTGGGCGGCAGCGCGGCGGCGGCTGGGCGGCAGCGCGGCGGCGGCTGGGCAGCAGTGCGGCGGCGGCTGGGCGGCGGCGACGACGACGAAAAATTAATAAATCAAATAAAACAAAAATAAAAAAATAAATAATAATAATAAAAAAAGTTAATTATTACAAAAAAAAATTATCAATAAAAAATAAATAAAAATATATATATATATTAAAAAAACCCAGCTAATTATTAAAAATTAAAAATAATAATAATAATAATAATTATTAAAAAAATCAATTAATACAAAAAATATACAAATAATTAAAAAAAAAAAACTAATTATAATAAATAAATAAATAAAGAAATAAATGACGACGACGACGGCGACGACGAAAAAAAAAAAAAAAGTTAATTATTACGAACAAAAAAAATTGATAAAAAAAATATTAAAAAAATATATGTATATTATTAAAAAAAACAAAAAAACTCAGTATGAAAAAAACGACGGCAGCGACTGCAACGGCAGCGGGGCGGCGGCTGCAGCGGCGGGGCGGCGGCAGCGGCGGCGACGACGACGAAAAAAAAAAAAATAATAATAATAATAAGAAAAAAATATATATAGTTAATTATTACAAAAAAATAATTAATAAAAAAATATATATACATGTATATTAATTCCAAAAATCCATTTGAAGCGTAGAGCGGCGTCCTTTGGAAAACTAAAAACACTAACTCTTGGCCCATTTCTATAATTGCCATTGCAGTTTGGTACATAACAACTATGAGGCATTTCTCAATACACTTTGTCAACACTTTCTCAGTACCAATAATGGACAAAACACACAAAGGATTGCGATGGTGATAAAGATCTACCGGGCGACCCAGCGTGACCTCTCACTGACACATACAGGCGAACACTGACCCCGTGGATCCACTAGTGACACGTAGAGAGATATCAAGGGGTGAGCGCACAGGCCTTGTACTCTAGGTGGCTATGCTCGAACCCACGACCCCGAGATTAAGAGTCTCGTGCTCTACCGACTGAGCTAGCCGGGCTGATACGGAAGGAATTTTTTCAGGAATCTGTTCGCCAAGATCCGTTACTCCCTCCCAAAACACTCACAACAATATATTTTTTTTCCCAAGTATCATTCACTTTCCCACTCACAACACCTTCGTCTATCCTAAACTCTCACTCAAGGCCAGTCAGTAATCTTCCTTAATGGCCTCATTGCTCTCAGCCTTTCACTCACAGCAGCTCTCTTCCGTTCCACTCTCCTCCACCTTCTCCCCTGATGCAGCTTTCCCAAATCTCCTTCCCTTCCTCCCAGCGGTCTGACTCCAGGGTACCTCCATGTCTGACTCTATACGACCTTACCTCTTTGGAGTCACGAGTTTCACCCGACCCTCAACAGGTCTAGAGACAGGTCACGAAAGACAGGGTCAGAACGTGGATGAGTGAGGGAGGAAAGGAGAAGGAAATACTTATGCGCCCACAAACTAGAATATAAAAGATGTACTGACAATCACGAGCCATAATAAATATCCAGATGTGCTTCGAACAGCCTGATGATGGAGTATTAATCGAGCTCCAATTGGTTTGTATGAGACAGGATAAGCGTTGTAATTGGTTCACACTAGTGGGTTTGTCATATGATTCGGAGCTTCAACAACACCTTTAATGTTTCTCTGAGAACCCGAAACACACACACACACACACACACACACACATCCAAACACAAAAATGCTCACACGCACGTTTTCTATCACTTCACACACACACACACACACACATTTTCTCTCATTTCACATACACTAACACGCACACATTTTCTCTCATTTCACACACACACACACACACACACACACACGTTTTCTCTCACTTCACACACACACACACACACACACACACACACACACAAGGCTACGATATAAAACTGATGCATTTCCCTTCCCTTCACCCCCAATGACCCCCACCATTGCATACCTTCAGTCGTCCAACCATTCTGTCTGTTTGTTTGTCTGTCTGTCTGTCTGTTCATTTTTCTGTGTGTGTGTGTGTGTGTGTGTGTGTGCGTGTGTGTGTGAGAGAGAGAGAGAGAGAGAGAGAGAGAGAGAGAGAGAGAGAGAGAGAGAGAGAGAGAAAACGTGTGTATGTGAAGTAAGATTGTGTGTGTGTGTGTGTGTGTGTGTGTGTGTGTCCCACTTATATATATCATCCTTCTCTCATATAATAACATCCTCTCCCTCCCTTCCTAACTATAATGATTACAACACCTTTCTCTCCCACGGGCCCTTTCCCCCCTCCCTCTCTCTCTCCCTCACCTCTCTCTCTCTCTCTCTCTCTCTCTCTCTCTCTCTCTCTCTCTCTTCTCTGCATGTCACACTTTCCAACTTTGACATGTCACTTCCTTTCTTCCTCCTTCAACCTTTACACGCCGTTTCTTCTCTCCTCCCCTTCCTTCCCTCCTTCCTTCATTCCTTCCTTTCTTCCTCCTTCAACCTTTACACGCCGGTTCTTCTCTCCTTCCTTCATTCTTTCCTTCCTTCCTCCTATTTCTATCCACTTCATTTCTTCTTTCCTCCTCCATTTGTAGCTTCCAACTTTCCTTTCCATATTTTCCATTCGTGTTTTCTGTTTTCATTCTTTTTATTCCTTTCTTCCTTCCTTCTCATTTACCAAGTTATCTTCAATCTGCGTTCTTTACTTCTTTCTCTTAATTTTTTTCTATTTTCCTTCCTTCTTTTCTTTCTTTCTTTCTTTCTTCCTTCCTTCCTTCCTTCCTTCCTTCTTCCCCCCTCCCCCCAATTCACCTCAAGCAGGTTCACGTACAAGGATAACTTACTAAACCGGTATTTCTCTCTCTCTCTCTCTCTCTCTCTCTCTCTCTCTCTCTCTCTCTCTCTCTCCTCCCTCACTGCCTCTCTTTCTTCTCTCCCTATTTTCTCTTCCTCTCTTTCGTATCTTCATATCATGTTTATTTATTATTTATAAAAACAATTCATAATTTTTTTTCTCTTTCCATCCCATACCCATAAAGACGTAATATACTGAACACACACACACACACACACACACACACACACACACACACACACACACACACACACACACACACACACACACACACACATACAGACACACATACACACACACACACATAGTATAGGGATGCATGTATTTTTACAAGAAATAATATATAATGTCACACCCAACCTTTTTTCTTTCCCATTCTTCATCCCATTGTCTCTCTTTCACACTTGACCTACTCCACTCACTCAAACTTGTCACCTTATACCTCTCACACTTCCTCTCACTCACTCCCTCCCTCTCTCTCCCTCTCACACCTATCAACCTCTCCATTTCTCCATTATTATTATTATTATTAATATTTCCTGTCATATTTTCCTCCTCTTTCCTATCCCTTCCCTTCGCTATTTGTGTTGGTTTTCTTTTCCTTATGTCATCCCTCTCTTTCAATCCTTTTCCTCCTTCCTATTCTTTGTTCACTCATCCTCAATTCCCTTCCCTCCTTTTTTACTCGTTTCTCATAATATCTGTTCTATCCTTCGTCTCTCATTCTTTTCCCTTCCCTCCTAATCCTTTTCCTCTTTCCTATACTTTGTTACTTTGTCATTCATCCTTTCTTCACCCCCATCCCTCCCCTCCTCTCTTCCCCTCCCCTCCTTTCCCTCCCCTACCTCCCTCTCATCTTTCCTAAGCTTCCCCTCCTTTTCCCTCCCCTCCCTCCCACCTCTCTGTCACTTATCTTTTATCCACCCCTACCCCTCCCCTTCTTTCCTCTGATATCTTTCCAATTTTTCCCCTCTCATCCTTCCCCTCCCCTCCTTCCCACCTTTATGTCACTCACTTTCCCTCGTCACCCCCACCCCCACCCCTACCCCCCTTCACCCTTATAATATCACCCTACCTACCTTCTCGTTACCCTTATCACCGTGTCAACAGCTTGCTTAGACAGCCTATACCCCCCCCCTCCCTCCACCCCCCCCCTCTCTCTCTCTCTCTCTTTCTCTCTCTGGTGAAGGAAGAAATATTAGAAGGAAGGTAGGTGTTTAGAGGGGGAGGGAGGGAAGGAAGGAATGAATGAATGAATGAATGAATGAATGAATGAATGAATGATTGAATGAATGAAGGAAGGAAGAAAGGAAGGAAGGAAGGAAGGAAGGAAGGAAGGAAGGAAGGAAGGTATAGGTAAGGTGAGACGGCAGCGGAACGAAGTGGAGTGGAGGGTGAGGAGAAATGAAATACTTGGGAGAAAAGGAGAGGAGTGGAAAACAGAATAATAAATACATAAGTGACATGTAAGTGGCGAATGAAGAAAGACGAAAAAAAAACCTAACAAACGTGGGAAGAACAGCAAGATATTCAAAGGCTGAAACACTGTAAAAAACATATGTAGGTATATAAGTGTGAATAGATTTAAATACACACACATAATACAGTATATATAGATAGATAGATGAACCTAAAATATATTAAATGTGTGTGTAGATATCTGTCATGCAGGCAAAGGAAGATGAAAAAACAATAAAAAGGTGCGAGGCAGATAAATAACAGGAAGGAAGGAAGGAAGGAAGGAAGGAAGGAAGGATGAGAAAATATAGTGCTGGAGGCAATAGAAGCAACGTGAAAAGAGAAGCGACGAGGGGAGACCAGGAAAGTGTAGAAATAAATACTAGAATGGAAAGAGAAAAGTGATACAAGTAAGTTAGGAAGTCAGACAAAAGACGAAGAGGTAAGGAAAGGAAAGGAAAGGAAAGGAAAGGAAAGGAAGGAAGGAAGGAAGGAAAGGAAGGAAAGGAAAGGAAAGGAAGGAAAGGAAAGGAAAGGAAAGGAAAGGAAAGGAAAGGAAAGGAAAGGAAGGAAGGAAAGGAAAGGAAAGGAAAGGAAAGGAAAGGAAAGGAAAGGAAAGGAAAGAAATGAAGGAAGGAAGGAAAGGAAAGGAAAGGAAAAGAAAGGAAAGGAAAAGAAAGGAAAGGAAAGGAAAGGAAAGGAAGGAAAGGAAAGGAAGGAAAGGAAAGGAAAGGAAGGAAAGTGTCAGTGTGAAGAATGGGAGGAGAAACGAAAGAAGAAACGATGATACTACAGGGGAAAAATATATATAGGTGAGAAAAATAGAGATGATCAAAATGAGAAATTTAGAAGTGACTGAAGAGGTGAAGAAAAGAACAGCAACAACAACAACAACAACTGAGGACTGGAGGAAGAATAACAAGAGAGAGAGAGAGAGAGAGAGAGAGAGAGAGAGAGAGAGAGAGAGAGAGAGAGAGAGAGAGAGATTGTTTTGTTTTGATTAATTTATTACGTTCATGGAGAGGCAAACATTGTACAATACATATTATCCCTCTACCCTTCCTCCCTATCATAATACAAGCAACCCCTTCCCATCTCCCCTTCCCTCAACAACCCCTCATCCCTCTCCCATTCTTTCAACTCCTCCCCATCTCTCTCCCCATCCCTCAACTCCTCCCCATCTCTCTCCCCATCCCTCCCCATCATAATACCAGCAATCTTCCCTTCCTTTTCTAGTTCAGGTACTGGTGACCGGGGTGGCAGGAGTGACAGGCCACCAGACACTCGACACCAAGACTCCAGCCAGCAAGGAAAGGTAACGAGACAGTGGCTGGCGGCGGCTTTGTTGGCACAGGAGGGGGTGGTGAGAGAGAGAGAGAGAGAGGGGGTGGTGAGAGAGAGAGAGAGAGAGAGAGAGAGAGAGAGAGAGAGAGAGAGAGAGAGAGAGAGAGATGTGTGCTGGTGATGAGGAGAGATGTGTGCTGGAAATGAGAGAGAGAGAGAGAGAGAGAGAGAGAGAGAGAGAGAGAGAGAGAGTGGTGGGGTATGAGGAAAGAGGTGTGCTGGAGGAGTAGGAAAGAGAGGTGCTGCATGGAGGAATAGGATACCATTATGATTTTTTTTTTTCCCATTGATTCTGTTTCCTGGCATTCTGTGGAGGAATCAAGACACTCTCCTTAACGAACAGTTGTTGACATATAAAACTGACACACTTCAAACATAGACTATATAGAATTGTTCGTCTCTACATACATACACACACACACACACACACAAAACAACTCTTCGTCTCTACACACACACACACAGATACACACACACAACAACTCTTCTTCTCTACACATACACACACACACACGCACACACAACAACTCTTCGTCTCTACACACACACACACACACACACACACACACACACACAACGTCTCATCCTACCCTATTATGCTCAATGAGGGGCTCCGTTTCAGGTGTGTTTGTTTCATATGTCGTCAACTGTACAAACACACTACATCCAGCCAATCAGCCTATCAGCCTACTACTGTTCATCAAATAGTGCTTTATCATGTGAATTTATGCTGATGACTGAACAGTGGAGGGAGGGAGGGAGGGGGAAAGGGAAGGGGGAGGGAGGGTGGGGGAGTGTTGGCGCCAGACGGACACTCCCTCCCTCACTCCCACAACCTGTATAAACTAGTGGAGAGAGAGAGAGAGAGAGAGAGATCAGAGGAGGAGGAGGAGGAGGAGAAGAGGAGGAGGAGAAGAAGAGGAGGAGGAGGAGGAGGAGGATGTGGAAGGATGCGTCTGGTGCAGTGACCGCGAGAAGGTTAACTTAACCTCTCAGTACACCGGTCAGAGAGAGAGAGAGAGAGAGAGGAGGTATGGTATAAGATATGGAAGGACACCCCCCTGACACACACACACACACACACACACTGCTTTCTCCTTGTCTTATCAATGTTTTTTTTTCCTTTCCCTTCCTGTTCTTGTCTCTCTTCCTTTTTTTTGTATATGTTTTGGTACTGTATCTTTTTTTCCCACTCTCTCTCTCTGACCTTTATCTGATTCCTTTCTCTCTTTCCCTGCACCTTGGTTTGAGTTTTCAGTGTAACTTTGTCTGTCTGTCTGTCCACTGCTTCTCATAATCTGTCATACTATTGCAACGATAAAACGAATAAAAATTGGGGCCACATTTCGTCAAATACAAATGACACTGTACACGTTACTAGTGGAGGCAACTGGACAAGACAATCATGCATGTCCCCCCTTAACTTAACAGCATCATCCAGAGAGCAGTTAGTCGACCCATACTCCCACCACCTCCACCTCACCACCAACACCAACACTAAGACCCGATCTCCAGCATCACCACCTCCATACTTGACCACCATCAACGCCACCACAAACACCACCATAACAACCACCAAGACGACCACTAACACCACCATAACAACCACCAAGACGACCACTAACACCACCATAACAACCACCAAGACGACCACCACCATAACAACCACCAAGACGACCACTAACACCACTAACACCACCACCAAGACTTGACCACCAACACCACATTCAAGACTTGATCACCACCACCACCAACACCACCACAATCAACACTGTCACATCAATCCAACGTCAGAACATGGATGCTGGTTGGTACACACACACACGGGGTGGCAGGACCAAAGGGTTACACTCTATATGCTAAACATACGAATATATCCCACAGTGACTGCCGTGCAAGAGGTCAGTTCAGCAGGTGGACAGTAGATAGTATTCCTCTCGTCCCCCTGCCTTACAATCGGGGTTTCAGTTCCAGGTGCTGTAAATCGATGGTCCCTGATGGTTTGGGGAGGTGTGTGTTGTTCTAATATCACCTCCACCCTATATGAGAGAGCTGTGATGATGGCGTTTCTATTCTGGGGGTCGAATTTTATTCTCGGGATGATTTAAGCTTTGGGGGAAGGTACGATGCTTATGTAAAGGTAAATGAGTACTTGTAATAAATGCTTGACAGGATAGAAGGGTAAATGAGTAATAGAAATATATGAGTAACAGAACAGAAGGGTAAATGAGTAATAAAATAGAACAAAAGTTCATGAATAATATAAATAAATAAATAAGAAATTAGAAAGGTTAATGAGTCAGTGAATAAATGTGTAACAATAATTTCCCGTTCTCCCTCATGTCCATCAGCAGTAACACACAACATTCAACATACTTATTGTCCTGCTGGTTAATGTTCTTACATAAAATAAAGCATGAATTATTTAGTTTCCACACAACACGTTAATGGAACAGCAAATGAGACTTCACACAACGTTAATATAAACAATAAAATATCAGAGTTTATGAGTTTGTGAGGCGAAAAACAGAAAGAAGCTTTGCATGTAACCAACTAACCAACTTAACTAACTAACTGTACATGCCTTGCCCTCCAGACACGACGGTCAAGGACGGTGTGTAAAACCTGCCTTCGCATTCACTCAGACCAACGTGTGTGGCGAGAGGCTCCGGGAGATGAGAGGAGAGGAGAGTTCAGTGGTGGTGGTGGTGGTGGTGTTGGTGGCAATGGACTTTTTCGCATTGTAGAGGTTTTGATCGTATATAAGGGATTTCTAGGTTCGAAAATAAACACACACACACACACCAGTGGCTACATACTTACACACACACTATTGATTTCATACTGGCACCCCTCCAAACTAAAAACACACACACACACACACACACACACACAGATGTACAGGTAAAGAGCGCCTTGCATGTCTATCCACCTTCCCATTACAACTTTCCCTCGTCTTCTGAACCACACTCTATAAAAATATACATGAAGGTGTAATAAATATAAGAAGATTTAAGGTTAATATTTTGTAAAGTTTCTGGCTGTACTCACGATCTAGAAGTCTATCTATTTATCTATATATTTGGTTTATTAAATATCTATCTATATTTACTTAAAGCTCTATCTATCCCTCTATATTTGTCTTATCAATTATCTGTCTATTTACTTAAAGCTCTATCTATCTATCCATCGTCTATCTCTCTTTGCCTATGGGTCTATTTATCTCTATTCTTTTATTATTGTTAAGTCTCTTCAAAAGGAGTGAAGGAGATAAAGCGAGTGGTGTTGTAAAAATCGGTGTTGTATAATTGGGTTGTATAATTGAGGTTGTATAATTGAGGTTGTATAATTGAGGTGTCCTATAATCCATGTTCAATAATTGGTGTTGTATAAATCAGTGTTGTATAATTGGGTTCTATAATATTTATCCTTTAATCCTCTAATCCTTGTTCAATAATTGGTGTTGTATAAATCAATGTTGTATAATTGGTGTTGTATAATTGGTATCCTAAAATCCGTGTCCTCTAATCCTTGTTCAATAATTGGTGTTGTATAAACCGAGTTGTATAATTATTGGTGTTCTATTATTGGTATCCTAAAATCCGTGTCCTCTTATCTGTGTTCAATAATTGGTGTTGTATAAATCAGTGTTGTATAATTATTGGTGTTGTATAATTGGTATCCTAAAATCCGTGTCCTCTAATCCTTGTTCAATAATTGGTGTTTTATAAATCAGTGTTGTATAATTATTGGTGTTATATATGTTGTATAATTGGTATCCTCTAATCTTTTAATCCTTGTTCAATAATTGGTGTTGTATAAACCGGTGTTGTCTAATGGCTGTCAACTCACTATAGTCATGAATGGAACAAGTGGAGTGCTAACATACATGTGCTCTACTCTGAACCAGTCAGTCTCCATTCAAACATCACACATCATTATTTTGGGGTATAAAAAGTGCACCTGACAAGTTAGTTTTTTTTTTTTTTTTATCAATCACATAAAACTAGTGTTACTGTCGGCAGATTGGACGACACTGGTTCCTCCGAGCGTGGTCAAATGGTGGGTTACTGATTCCTCCAAATCTATGCCAGGAAACAAATTAGTAGATAGAAAACGAGTACCGTAGAGAATCTGTTTGGGATCATAGTTTTTGAGGAATCAGTAGCCTTTTATAAAATTCACC
>JAWZYT010002957.1:7500-22500 GCA_034508575.1 Petrolisthes manimaculis | reverse complement strand
CTACCCACCACACATCTTCACGACCCACCACACATCTTCACTACCTACAACACATCTATAGTACCCACCACACATCTACACTATCTACTAAACATCTTCACTACCCCAAACACATCTTCACTACCTATAAAACATCTTCACAACCCCAAAACACATCTTCACTGTTCACCACACATCTTCACTATTCACCACACATCTTCAGTAACCACCACACATCTTCACTACCCACCAAGATCGATTAACAAAACTATTTATAAATTGAATATAAAACTTTGGGGAAAAAAATGTAAGCCCAACGTGGGGCTCGAACCCACGACCCCGAGATTAAGAGTCTCGTGCTCTACCGACTGAGCTAGCCGGGCACTGGAGGTTAGACTGATAACTATTGTATTTATAGTTCATTATTCAGAGGCAGAGGTTGACGCTCGCATGCTCTCTCTCTCTCTCTCTCTCTCTCTCTCTCTCTCTCTCTCTCTCACCAGGAATGTTAATGAGGTGCGGGAGTAGGGGACAGGCTTGGGGGTTAGGGTGTACGGGAATAGGGGGACAGGCTTAGAGGGGGAGTAGAAAGCCTGTCCCCTATTCATGCACCCCCACTAACCCCTTCCCCAATAACTTATACATTAATCAGTCGTATTTACAAAGAATATCTATATTTACTAACCTTCCTAGATGTTTATATGGTCAGGTTTATTCACTATTCACTACACATCTTCACTACCCACCACACATTTACACTATCTACTAAAGATATTCATATACTGTATAATCATTATCCCTTTTAACTGTACATAGTTTTTTTTCAGTCAGTCGTCCTCACATAGATACACAAAACCTTTTTAACACCCACACACACCCACACACACACACACTCTTCAATCT
Organism: Petrolisthes manimaculis; assembly: GCA_034508575.1. Taxonomy (NCBI): domain Eukaryota; kingdom Metazoa; phylum Arthropoda; class Malacostraca; order Decapoda; family Porcellanidae; genus Petrolisthes; species Petrolisthes manimaculis. The sequence continues at coordinate 21,618 of JAWZYT010002957.1, read as the reverse complement.
TCCCCTGTATGACATGTTTGACTCTCACCTCAATCAACTCTACATACCAACAGCCATCACTTCACAAATACACCTAACCTTTTTAACATCAACACACACACACACACACACACACCCTCCAATCACCCGACCCTTCAGAGCTCATCCCTATCCACCCACCAACCCACCCACTCCCCTATCCATCCATCCTCTTGTAACCCAACATCTCTCTCACACTTTCTATTCACTCTCCACTCAGAAAAATACACTCCACTCTATTAAATCCTACAAACAGGCGCCATAGCTATATATGTAGGTGCTTCACTCACCCCCCCACCCACACACACACTCTCTCTCTCTCTCTCTCTCTCTCTCTCTCTCTCTCTCTCTCTCTCTCTCTCTCTCATTGAAGCAGTATACATTCCATAGCTACCACTACCACCACCACTACCACCACCACAACACACCACCACCACCACAACCACTACCACCACAAAAGGTTTCCCTGTGATCTTCATAACTCGCCATCAACAGCCTAGTAACGACACAAAGCTCCATCGGTGTTGTATTTCTTCTTTTGTGTGTGTGTGTGTGTGTTTGCCTTGAGGAGTTCTTGCCCCTCCCCCCCTTCCCAACGTTCAATAATATACCTCTGCTAGTAATACAGAAATTTAATACAACAAAGTACGGTATTATTATATGTACAGTATCTTTGTGTGTTTGTTCTCACATCACTAAAAACTACGCATCATACGGCAAAAATATAAAAAAAATAATTGGAAAACACACACACACACACACACACACACACACACCTCATTACGATCACATCTACAGATTACCATTATCACACACACACACACACACACACACACACACACACACACCTCATTACGATCACATATACATATTACCATTAACACACACACCATTATTCCAGTAACACCCACCTCACCCTTAGTCAGGCTTAGTGTGGTTGTGGTAAGGTGCAAGGACGCCATAATTTACACCACTCAGCCTCGTTGCTTGTAAATCTGAACTAACCTCAAGCCGGCAATTTTACACGCCTTATCTCTCTTTCTGGTGGTGTGTCTCCTCTCTCTCTCTCTTTCTGGTGGCGTGTCTCCTCTCTCTCTCTCTCGCTTCAATTGTGGATTTCTTTCGCCTGGTTGAGTTTACAAGTGCGTCTGTCTGTCCTGTTCCAACCACGAACACGTAATTTCACACATCTTATTTCTGGTGAAGGAGACAGATAGGAGGGACTGTATGTATGAGGGATAAAGAAGCTAGGAAGGGGTGTGTCCTATAACCCTAGCTAGCTCGTGATAGGAATTGTGTACATTTGCATATACATCGTAGATACCCTCAAAAATTAAATAATTGTTAATAAACCCCGAAAGGGTTTGTTACAGGGTGACAAGTAAAGAGACGAAGGATTGATTGGTTTGGGTCCGAAGGGGTGCCCAAGCCCTTAATTAAGTTCATTCCCATATCTTTAATTAAGGTAATACACTCCTATATAGGGACACATTATTAAGTGAAAGAACTCGTCAACAGAGGAAAGAAATAGGAAGCAAAAAAAAAGTAATAATAATAATAATAATAATAATAATAATAATAATAATAATAATAATAATAATAATAATAATAATAATAATGGGAGAACAAACCTCGGAAGAAGTCTGATAAATAATATCCTTTTTAGGGAGAGGGAAGCCAAGTAAGGCTGGTGGTGGTGACTGTAGATACCAAAAAAGGAACGCAGCCTTTCACTTCCTTCAATATCTTTCACATTAATCAAATTAGTATAAGAAAAAAAAAATGTATATATATCTGTATATTTAAAAAAAAAAACTTGTCAGTATGGGTCCAACAATTATGAAAATTTGTGGAAATGAATAAAACAACTCCTGACGTCGGTCGTGTCATATTAATATTATGAGCACAACTCGACCGTGATTATTATGAGTGAAGCTTGGCAGGGCTATATTCAGCAACGACTATAGACTACTCGAGGTGTCTCCTTGTACTGAGTGTATCAAACCCGGTGGTCTGGTGTTCATCCCCACACGTGCTGTAGAGAGCAACTTGGGAGTGTGGTTGGTGGGTTGGTAAATAGTGGAGTGGTGCAGCTAACATCCTCAAGGGGACACGTGTACAGAGACAGGAGGTGTAGCAGTCGTACACCCTCCAGTCTTCATTCAACTTTGACAACTTATCATGGTAATATTGTCTGTCTTCATCATCAGTATAATAGATGACCATTAACTATTATTTCGTCATTATTCTACTATGACACCTTATCATAGTAATGCCTTCATCATTAATAAAATAGATGACCATTAACTATTATTTCGACCTTATTCTACTAAGACACCTTATCATAGTAATATTATCTGCCTCCCTCATCAGTATAATAGATGACCATTAACTATTATTTCGACATTATTCTACTTGTATTATTATAGTTCACTGAATCGTGGTGACATTTTCAGGCAATCGCTTATGTTACAGTAGTAAATTTAGCCACCCCTCCCCCTGGCATATTGGATCAGAGCCACATTAGATTATATAAACGTGGTGGGTGTCACTTCTGAGAATATATTTACACAAGAAGTACCTAAATTATTTCTTACCCCTGTACCTCAGTAAAATATATTTGTACATCATTTGATATAACTTATATAACCTTAGAACATCCTGAATCATCACACACCCACACCCAACACTCTCACACCCACACCCAATACCCTCACACCCACAGCAACACCCTCACACCCACAACAACACTCGTGCACCCATCCCACTACACCCACTTCTGCTCTCACACTTACACCCACAGCCTAACACCCACATCCACACCAACACTCTCACACCAAACACTCTTACACCAACACCCACCCCACTACACCCACTTACACACACACCTGCATCACCACAACCCCACCTGGCCCCTTCACCCTTCACATGGGGCCAAACAGAGAGTGACAGAAGCAGGTGTTGTGATGAAGAGTACCTTGAGTGGGGGGAGGGGAGGGGGAACGAGGGGGAGGGAGAGTGGAGAGAGAGGGGGATGGATGGGAGGAGAAAGAGGAGGGAGGGGGGAGAAAGAGGGGGAGGGAGAGTGGAGAGAAAGGGGGATGGAGAGTGGAGAAAGAGGAAGGAGGGAGGGAGAGAAAGAGAGGGGGAAAAGGAAGAGAAAATGAGGGCAAAGGAGAGAGAATAAACCACTGAAAAGAGAAAAGGGAAAAACAAGAGGAGAAGGAAGGTGAGTGAGGAGAGGAGAAATAAATAGTGAGGGAAAATTAATAAAAAGAAAGGAGATGGGAGAAGAGGTAAATAAAAAATAAAAATAAATGAACTGATAACGAAAGGAGACATGAAGGAATGAGAAAAATACAACAGGGTGACGAGGGCAGTGAAGTGAAGGGGAAGAAGAAGAAGAAAAGAGGGAACAGTGTAAATAAAGTAGTGTATATAGTGTAGATAGGAGATTATATTGGCTACACTTTCCATCACTTTTCATCACCTCCCTCCCTCCCTCCCTTCTTCTCCCTCATCTCCCTTCACTCTGTTGACGTTTTCCCCTCTCCCTCCCTCCCTCCCTCCCCTCACATATTATCTAACGTGTCGCTCCCCTCACTCAGCGTAGAGCTCTCTCCTCCCTCTCCCTCTCCTCTCACTCAGCTTAAATCTGTCCCTCTCCTCCTCCTCCTCCTCCTTCTCTTCCTCCTCCTCCTCCTCATGTCTCTCTCTCTCTCCTCATCTATTAATGTTTCTCCACTTACTCTGCTTCAGTCTCTCTTCCTTCTTCATCTCCTCTTTCGTTTTCTCCCTCTTTTCTCTTCTTCCTGAACCCATACAGACTCCACCCACAGAAGCGGGAGCTGATGAAGAAAGAGGTCGACTATCTTCTCCAACATGGACTGGCCGAGCCAAGCCAGGGCCCGGATTCTCAAAGCAATTTACGACGTCCTATCTCATTTGGGACGTCCTAACTTCCCCAGGCGAGTTAGGTCCACATACTCAAAACATTAAGACCTTATACTCAAAAAATATTCGGCACTGTGGGCAGCCATCTTGTGAGGTCTTAAGACACGCGGACTTACAATCCGCGCGACCCTGTCACAAGTGAGTTAAGACCCGAAACACATAGAAAACGTATATATTTTTGTCAATCCTCCAGTGGTTCTCCCCGAGTCCCCGTTGCTGTGTTGGCAAAACACCATCACCCACGTCACGTCTTGTTGTTTGTTGTTGTGGGAGAGCTGAATGAACTGAACACCGAGCGCTAATTTACAAATGTGATGGAACTTATAGTGGTTTGCATATGAGAATAGGCGTCGCCTACGGAGGGAAAGAGTGTATAGGGATCCATTGGACCCTCTACATGTTAGTGAAGAACACTTACTTCGCTATTATAGATTTCCTCATCAAGAAATCTTAATTAAACTTGTGCCAGGAACTTGCCAATTGACCCATATGTTCGTCGACAAAAGAGGAGATCTCATGCTATACCAACACACACCCAAGTGTTAGTAACTCTACGAGTATTAGCTAACTAGTGGAACCTTTCAAAGTGTGATTGGAGATTCTGCTGGAGTGACTCAAGCAAGTGTGAGTAGAGTGGTGAAATCTGCTGTAGTACATTTGTTGGCTGAGAAGGCAAGAGTAGAAATAAAGATGCCCTCAGGTATTGTGGAAATTGGCAGAGCCTGCAGAGTATTCCATGCAGTGAATGGTTTTCCCTGAGTGATTGGAGCCCTTGATGGTACTCATATACCTATCAAGGCTACAAATATAAATCCACAAGTATATATTAATAGGAAAGGCTATCACTCCCTGAATGTGCAGTGTGTTTGCACCAGTGAGAAAATAATTTAGCATTATAGTATGAGATACCCTGGCAGTACCCACGACTCCTTCATCTGGAATAACAGTCGTCTTCGGGCTCGATATTGTAGATAATTTCTTTACATGAAATAAACTTGGTAAATTTAAATAAATACATTGTTGTTAATTACTACATCTCCTACTTATCCCAATATCACTCAAAACTACATTTTAACCGTAATAAAGTGTTTGTGAAAATATAATTCTACAGATTACATTCAATTGTTTATTGTTCAAAAGCAGTACAGTATTAAAATACTATCACAGCATGACACACCTAAAATATAATCACATTTGAAAACAAAATTAAAGTTAGTGAGAGTTCTGTTAGCATAATCACTGTACAGCTACAATAACACTCGATAACATATTACCAGTAATAAAGACTTTGTGAAAATATAATTCTGTATTGCATTCAACTGCTTATTGTACAGAAGCAGCACACTGTTAAATAACCTAATTAGTTTGGCACAGTATCACATTGTTTGGCTAACTCTGTAAGTTCCTCAAGTGCAGAGGCAATTCTTGGGAGGCTGCCTCTCAACACTTGCAGAATTTCTCCCTGTACTGCCAGCATCTGGTCACTGATACAGGGCTGTGAACAGGCACGGCTGCTGTGAACACGGCTACTGGTGTCATGACTCTCAGATCTACTTGCCCTCATACTTGATGCTGGAGGTGGTGATCTAGAGTAGGCATGGTCAAAAGTCACTGTCTGGGGAATGGTAATGTTTTCTGATGGTTCGTGACTTTGAATATTTTCTAACAGGCCTGAACTCTCAAAGTCAATATGTTCTACAGACATTGTAAAGTGGCGTGTTGGGTCATCTACTCCTGCCACCAAAATCTGTAACAATAAGAAGTGCTGTGTTTATGTAATATGGTTACAATGAAAAAGGAACTGTGATGCATAGTGGGAGCAATAAACATGGGGCCGCCTTTTTCCTTTAAGTTTCTTTTTGCTTAGTACTTCTTCCTCAAAGTTTCCTGTCTGCATTGCAGTTTCTTTGGTAAAACTGTACATACATTTCACTGTCACCCAACATATATAAATATAATCACACTTGGCCTAACATCTGCTGAAAAAAGATTTGAGAACCACTAGTGAACAACATCTTCAATACAGTACAGTATGTATTGCATCTCGTCAACCTACTGAAGATTATATAATGAACATCAGCTAAATTCAGCAACATCTTCATGACCAATTATGCATCTACTTACTGGGTAGTGGTGCATGCTCATCATGTGTCCTTGTCAACGGTATGGGTCTGGCATCACTACCAGCAGAGGTCGATGGCAGAGGCTCATCTGTAACAATAATGTGTGCAGTGTTACACAACAGTATATCCAGTACTAATGCAACATGTTTACTCTGAGCTTTTGTAGTAACAGACAACACATAATAACCATAATACTGTATGTATAAAAGACACAAATACAGTACAGAATTGGGGCCTTGCATTCCCCTGCACTCTATAAGTTATTTTAGACCTTAAATGTACAGGCCTAACAATACAAAGTCACTGAGAAAGGCATGACAATCCCCTACACAGTTCTTCCATTATCTTTTGTGAGAGAACATTGTCTCAATGTGCACTCCGTAAAAATTAGTCAAATTTACCAGCAATGACGTCCTTGCTTTCGAAAGGGCCAGAGTGCCCCTCAATAGCCTCTGTCTCGTTGAGAGCAAGTAGTGCCTCCTCTGTAGGCTTCCAGTCCTTTGTGTCAGGTATTCCACCACCTGTAAAAGCCATTAAATTACAGTCATAGCTAAGATGAACAGTAGTATCATTGCAGCATTGCTTTAAGTAATCAAACTTTAGTACAGTACAGTATACTGTATTGGGCTTCTTGAATGCTTAATTTCTTTCTGTATTGTGAAGTATAATTCTGCCAATCTTTCTCAATACATTACATTAGTTGATGGAATTCCTAAAACTATCCTACATCATACAGTATTTAATGATCACTTAGAATAGCATACATATTGTACCCCAACATTTCTTTAATTACATACCTAACCTAACCTAATGTATTTAGGATGAGTTAACAAATATTTTGATGCACTCTTAAATGTATAATGCAAGAACAACAACAAATATTTAAGCTAATGCAGTTCTCTAATATGTTTTTTCCCCAAGTCAAATTTTGGTAATTAACCTGCTCTAACCAAACCTCAGAACCACAGCAGACTACAGCTGGGACTTAATTGTGGCAACCCGTTATATATGCCTACTAGTAACAATGGAAGAAACAATCTACTGCACAATGGCAATATAGTATATAAATATCATAGAAAAACTAATATTTAATGGTTATTATGAACGTCAATAGTCAATGATGTTACTAAAAACTTACCTGTCACTCTCATTTCACTCCTTTCCTTGGTTATTGCGACGTTACTACTGCTGTTGACAGTCTCTCTGTAGGCGATAAGAGAGAGATAATACTGTTGTCACTGCATCACACGCTTCTCACGTCCCAGCATCACTTTATGTTTACACAACACAGCTGATGGGGTCCATATTGGCACTGTGGCATTCCTTGCTTTTCATTGGCTGGATCCACATGAAAGACGCCACCTGATTGGCTGAAGATTTTCCGATGTCCTAGAGGAAAAGACAGTCTTAAGTAGTTACGAACCGATTAGGACGTCGGAAATTTGTTTTGAGTATCTCGTCTTACGACACGAAATACAACATCCTAAATTGTTCGTAAGATCAGACGTCGTAAGTGAGATCAGACGTCCCAAATGAGATCCGACGTCGGAAGTTACAACCCGTTTTGAGTATCCGGCCCCAGTCATCCTGGGCGTCCCCATGCCTGCTGGTTCCAAAAGAGGATGGCCAACTCCGCCTCTGCACGGACTACAGAAGAGTCAACGCAGTAACAGTACCAGACGCATACCCTCTTCCTAGAGTGGATGACTTAATCGATGAGGTGGGACAGTCCAAATTTATAACTAAAATAGATCTGCTAAAAGGGTACTATCAGATTCCACTCTCCAAGGAGGCCCAGCAAATATCTGCTTTTACCACTCACTTTGGCCTATTCCATTATCTTGTTATGCCCTTTGGAATGCGCAATGGCCCAGCTACCTTTCAGCGAACCATGAACTACTTGTTGCAGGATATACAGGGTGTCTCAGTGTATTTAGACGATATTTTAATCTCCTCAGACCAGTGGCAACATCATCTACACCAAATCCAGCAGGTCCTGTCGAAGCTGCAAGGGGCCCAGCTTACGGTGAAACTGGCCAAGACCTGCTTCGGGAGAGCTTCAATCAACTACCTGGGCCACGTAGTTGGGCATGGAGTTGTCAGGCCAAAGTCTGCCAACGTTACTGCCGTACTGGAATACCCTGTCCCGACCACTCGCAAGTCCCTGATGCGTTTCCTTGGCATGGCTGGTTATTATAGGAAGTTTTGCCCTAACTTCTCAGCTGCTGCAGCGCCACTCACAGATCTTACGAGTGGAAAGGTTAAGTTCGAGTGGACGGAGAACTGTCAGCGAGCCTTCACTCAACTTAAGACCTTCCTCAGTCGCGAGCCAGTCCTCGTAACTCCAGACTTCATCAAACCATTCTACCTCCACACGGATGCCAGTGATATTGCTTCTGGGGCAGTTCTTCTCCAAGAAAAGGACGGTCTTCTCCACCCCGTGGCCTACCATTCGTCAAAATTAGATCGCCACCAGCAGCAGTACAGCACCATTGAAAAAGAACTTTTGGCGATAATAACAGCCCTGAAAAAGTTTGAATGTTATATATACTCTGGGGGACCAGTTCAGGAGTCCACTCGGGAAATCAAGTTGAACACACTAGAGCTGAGCCTGAGGGACATTAAGGTGAGACTCGGAGATGGTGAGAGTGTCCTGCCTTCCACCACGGACATCTCCACCACCACTGAGACCGCCACACTCTCCTTTGACCGTCCCCTCCCCGCTGGTACAGCCACTCTATCCCTCTCCTTCTCTGGGGAGCTGAATGACAAGATGAAGGGCATGTACCGCAGCAAATACACCTCGGAGGATGGTGAGGAGCGTTACTCTGCTGTTACTCAGTTTGAGGCGACTGATGCTCGTCGCTGCTTTCCTTGTTGGGATGAACCTGCTCTCAAGGCCACCTTTGATATAACCCTGGTGGTTCCACATGACCGCGTCCCTCTCTCAAACATGCCTGAAGAATCCCGGGTGCCACATGAATCCGACTCCAACCTACAAGTCGTCAAGTTTTCCCGGAGTCCCTTGATATCGACGTACCTGGTGGCGGTGGTGGTGGGGGAATACGACCATGTGGAAGACACCTCATCAGATGGAATTAAGGTGCGTGTGTATACTCCAATGGGTAAGCAGGTACAAGGAAAGTTTGCCTTGGAAGTCGCCACCAAGGTATTGCCATACTACAAGGAGTATTTTACGATTGCCTATCCTTTTCCTAAGATGGACCTCATTGCCATTGCTGATTTCTCTGTTGGTGCCATGGAGAACTGGGGCCTTGTAACCTATCATGAGACATGCCTCCTGGTGGACCCTCACAACACCAGTGCCAGCCAGAGACAGTGGATTGCCCTCGTGGTCGGACATGAGTTGGCACATCAGTGGATCTGCAACCTTGTCACCATGGAGTGGTGGACTCACTTGTGGCTGACATTTGTGGAGTTTCTGTGTGTGGATCATCTCTTCCCTGAGTATGACATTTGGAATCAGTTTGTAACCAATACATATGTGAGAGCCTTAGAGATGGACTGTCTCAAGAACTCCCACCCCATAGAAGTCCCCGTTGGCCATCCTTCAGAAGTGGACGAGATATTTGATGGCATTTCCTACAGCAAAGGAGCTTCAGTCATCCGCATGTTGATTTGCTATCTCGGTGATAAGGATTTCCGTGCGGGTATGAACAAGTACCTCACCCGTCACCAATACGGCAACACATACGCCGAGGACCTGTGGACGGCTCTTAGCGAGGCCTCCAAGAAACCAGTAGCCGAGGTGATGAGCACTTGGACCAAACAGCCTGGCTTCCCTATGATCACCGTGGCCTCTCACCAGGACGGAGACAATCGCGTCCTTACCCTCACCCAGCAGAGATTCCTTGCCGATGGTTCAGCAGGTGACAGTAGCCAGTGGATGGTACCAATCAGTATTTCTACACAAGAGGATCCTTCCAAGGTGGTTCAGGAGTTGTTGTTGGAGAGTCGTACAATGCAGGTGGTACTGGAGAATGTGTCACAGTCAACGTGGGTCAAACTCAACCCCGGCACTGTTGGTTACTACAGGACCCAATACCCACCAGAGATGTTGACACAATTGATTCCAGCCATCCAGGACAAGTGCCTTCCTCCTCTGGATCGCCTTGGAGTCTTCAATGACCTATTTTCTATGGTACAAGCTGGACACACAAGCACAGTGGAGGTTCTCAAGGTACTGAGGGCATTTGAAGATGAAGAAGACTTTACAGTTTGGTCAGCCGTCCATAACTGTGTGGCTCGTCTCGACCAACTGCTCTCACACACAGATTTCCACTCCACATTTGCTGCCTTTGTCCGACAACTCTTCTCTAGGATTGGACAGAGACTCGGCTGGGAGGCCAAACCCGGTGAAAAACATTTGGACACACTGTTGCGGTCACTGGTGCTTGGCCAGTTGGGTCTGTACGGTGATGAAGGTGTGGTGGGAGAAGCACACAAAAGGCTCTCTGCACATGTGGCCCACACCACAACACTTCCTGCTGACCTTCGCTCTCCTGTGTACAAGACTGTTGTTGCCCAGGCCGATGAGAAGACTTATGAACAAATGCTAAAGTTGTACCGAGAGGCTGATTTTCACGAGGAGAAGGATCGCATCTCCCGCTCCCTTGGTGCCACCAGGGACCCCAACCTCATTCAGCGAGTCCTCCAGTTTGCAATGTCGAGTGAGGTGAGGAATCAGGACATTGTGTTTGTCATCATCAGTGTTGCCATGACAGCACCTGGTCGTTCAGCAGCCTGGGCATTCTTCAAGAAACACTACCAGGAACTTGTTGATAGATATGAGGGGGGGTACTTGGTAACGAGGCTCATCAAGTACATTACCGAGAACTTTACCAGCGAGGACATGGCACGGGAAGTGGAGGCGTTCTTCAAGGACCGTCAGATTCCCGGCACAGAGCGTACCGTCCAGCAGAGCCTAGAGACTATCCGCCTCAATGCTGCCTGGCTCAATAGGGACCAACAATCCATCAAGAAGTACCTGGCTGACTTTCATCTCTGAGTTCCTTCTGTATCCTGAAAGCAAGAAAGGTGCCATCATTGACTGACAAAATATGAATGGCAACAACTTTTTATACAACGTTTAAGTTTATTTATGTCCATAGTTGTTTGTTTGTAGGGATCATAAGTATGTAAGACAGAAGGATTTTATGTATATTTCATTCTGTATTACATGCTTATTAGAGTTGTAACAACCCTACGATGGTTCGCCACACCAAACCATCAGCCGGGCTTCAGGTGGTTGGCTCGACCCCTAAAACCATTTCTTAATGGAACCAAACCGGGCTTCAACCGAGCTGACGTAGTGGCCCAAAAATGATTGTTAGTCAGTCTCATCACACAGCGAGGTCTGAACACTTCTCCTGGCGTTGGGCGACAGCTGGACTTAAGTATTCGGTCTCGTCCCTTTGATAAGTATATTGTGTTGATATTGTCCAATTGGGAGTGTCTTTATTAGTGTCTTTATAGTATCTTTATGAGTGTCTTTATAGTGTCTTTATTGTGTCTTTATTGTGTATTTATTATGTCTTTATTATATCATGTGTCGGTAGTTTAACATTAGGGTCTTTATTATATCATGTGTCATTAGTTAACATTAGGGTCTTTATTATATCCTATGTCATTAGTTTAACATTAGGGTCTTTATTATATCGTGTCTTTAGTATAACTTTAGGGTATTTATTATATCATGTCTTTAAGTCATTAGTGTCTATTCTATATCTTGTGATGGTCCTGATAATATACGTTTTATAGTAAACACCTTTTCCATCACCTGTTTTTGTTGGCCAATGTGGTACTCAATTATAAACCCCTAGACCTCTACTACACTGGTCAGCTTATTCTATCACTACTGAAGGTTACCGACAAAACTTTAGGAAAATGTACAAGCTTTCTGACCAAACTTACTTAGAGTTTGCTACATCCAAACTCAGAGCCCTTAAACAATGGTTGAGGTCTGCTGCAGTAACTACTTATGACCAACTAATTAACCTAATAACGTTGGAGGAATTTGAACGCAAGGTTCCTCATACTATAATGGTTCACCTGATAGATAGGGACGAGACAGATCTCCTTGGGGCTGCCCAGTTAGCCGATGTTTTTTCATTAATTCATCGCCCAGCCTCAGGAGAACGAAAGACTTCGTCTTTTATACAGTCAGGTGCAAAGTCATATGATGGTAACATTGTTGAGAATACTGAGGTCGGTGCCAGGCCAAAGATAGTATGTGCTTTTTGTAAAAAACCAGGGCATGTTATTAGGAATTGCCCCGATCCTAGATGTAAAGTGTCTCGGTTATCAGGATCTTTTCAGAAGCCTGTGGCTTCGGTTAACACCACTAACAGTACATACCCTGATCCTTTTAAACCATTCAGAACTGTGGGTACTGTGGCCCTGGAGGAAGGTCTGAAGCTTCAACCTCTTCACATCATACGGGACACTGCTTCAGCCCAATCTATTCTTCTGAAATCTGCCTTGCCAGGAGTAGAAAAATACTACACTGGAGAAAGGGTATTTCTTAAGGACTTTCATGAACCATTTCCAGCTTATTTGGCTAAAGTATCCCTAATGTGTCCCTTGGTTCAAGGCTCTGTTACAGTAGCTGTAAGTGAAGAGCCGGAATTGCCTATACCTGGTGCAAATTTCCTCCTTGCAAATGATTTAGCAGGGGAGAAAGTTGTACCCCTTCTGACCATCAGTCAGGTACCCCTTGCTTAACAACTGGGAGCGACCTACTCACTTGTTTCCCTGTTCCTTCAAAAAATAGTAATGAATCCCGGTCAGGCCCCCACTTTGTTATGACCAGTGTAGTAGAGGTCTAGGGGTTTATAATTGAGTACCACATTGGCCAACAAAAACAGGTGATGGAAAAGGTGTTTACTATAAAACGTATATTAACAAGACCATCACAAGATATAGATTAGACACGAATGACTTAGAGACATGATATAATAAAGACACGATATAATAAAGACCCTAATGTTAAACTAATGACATATGATATAATAAAGACCCTAATGTTAACTAATGACACATGATATAATAAAGACCCTAATGTTAAACTACCGACACATGATATAATAAAGACATAATAAATACACAATAAAGACACAATAAAGACACTATAAAGACACTCATAAAGATACTATAAAGACACTAATAAAGACACTCCCAATTGGACAATATCAACACAATATACTTATCAGAGGGACGAGACCGAATACTTAAGTCCAGCTGTCGCCCAACGCCAGGAGAAGTGTTCAGACCTCGCTGTGTGATGAGACTGACTAACAATCATTTTTGGGCCACTACGTCAGCTCGGTTGAAGCCCGGTTTGGTTCCATTAAGAAATGGTTTTAGGGGTCGAGCCAACCACCTGAAGCCCGGCTGATGGTTTGGTGTGGCGAACCATCGTAGGGTTGTTACAGCTTACATATAATATTTTTTTTTTCTTCTCCTCCACTCTTTCTTCTTCCTATTCTTAATAAATTTCGTATCGTCTCTCTTTCCTCTCCTCTTTATTATGTCTCTCTCCCTTTACTTTATATTTATCTCTCATTTCTCACTCTTTTCTTTTACCTCTTCACCTCTCTCTCTCACTTTAGCTCTCCCCCCTCTCTCTCTGTCTTTCTCTCTCTCTCTCTCTCTCTCTCTCTCTCTCTCTCTCTCTCTCTCTCTCTCTCTCTCTCTCTCTCTCTCTCTCTCTCTCTCTCATCCCTCACTCGTGTATAATATTACCCTCACTTAAATCTCTACTCTTTCCCTCCTCTTCACACAATTATTATCATCACCCTCTTCTCAACCATTCACCCCCAAACCCCAAAGCTCTCTCTCTCTCTCTCTCTCTCTCTCTCTCTCTCTCTCTCTCTCTCTCTCTCTCTCTCTTATGTAATACGGTACCTTCTTGTTTAGTCTACGAGTACTGTTTAGAGGTCAGACACACACACACACACACACACACACACACACACACAGACACACACACACACACACAAAC
>JAWZYT010002957.1:0-2500 GCA_034508575.1 Petrolisthes manimaculis | reverse complement strand
AATAATAATAATAGTAATAATAATAATAATAATAATAAAAATACTAATAATAATAATAACAACAATAAAAACAAAAAAATAATAAAAATAATAATAATATAAATAACAATAATAATAATAAAATAAAAACAATAATAATAATAATAATAATAATAATAATAATAATAATAATAATAACTAAAGAAATGAAGATAAAAGAGAAGGAAGGAGGGAAGGAAGCTTTTAAGTACCTTCCGTATATACTACATAATTACGACATAAAAAAACTAAACCTTTCTCGCTCTGTAATTTTGAAGTAGGCTACAAAAAAAAAAAAAAAAAAAAAAAAAAAAAAAAAAAAAAAATGGAATAGTATTTTTCATAGAACATATAATTTCTCTCTGATATCATTTCATAACCTCATCTGTCCCGGTTATAAAGACGAGATTTGTGGAAATATTGTGTTATCTGGCTATAGTGAAATTAATTAATAGTTATTCTAATTCTCACTTTATCTTTCTCACACATCAAGAGTCTTAATGGACCCTGTGATGTAGTCAGAAAATTGGAGATAGATGAGTCCTTTAATTATTGTCACGAAACACCACCTATATGGAAGGAGCTTGTTTCGTGGCATAGTCAGGAGGAATCAGAAGCCACCAGGTCTCATAAACGATCTTGTTGTCGATGAATTGTAAGGTTTCTGATTCCTCCAAACTATGCCACGAAACATATCCCCTATCAGTGACTACCAGGGTGTCTGTTTTCTGGCATAGTTAGGAGGAATCGGTAGCCTTCAAGTATGTCAACAAGAGAATTTCCTTAATACTCATTTATTTCTCTTATTCCAAGGGGATTTTTATTTCACATGTGACATTTTCCTTTCTCCATCATTTTGTCTCACTTATTCCTTTCGTTCTTCACTTCTTCTTTCCCTCATTCCTTCATTCTCTTCTACTCCTCCTCTCTATATATATCTTCTATTTTCTTCATTTCCAACTCTCTCTCTCTCTCTCTCTCTCTCTCTCTCTCTCTCTCTCTCTCTCTCTCTCTCTCTCTCTCTCTCTCTCTCTCTCTCTCCTTTAGCACTACAATACACCTTTATTTTTTTCTCCACATCACCTCCCCCTTCTCTCCACCAGTACATCTTGTAAGTTTTTTTGTATTTCTCCCTCCATGAACCAAATACCATATATCTCTCTCTCCTCACTCCCAAATTCCTCTCCTGTTCTCTCTCCCCTCCTCTTTTCCCTCTTCCTTAACTCCTTCTATTTCTTTACCTCCTCTTTATCTTTGCCTTCCTTCACACCTCTTTCTTCTCTTTTATCTTCCCTCCTAAAAATAAAAAAATAAAAAAAATGAATAAATAAATAAATAAAAAGAAAATAAATAAATAAATAAATAAATAAATAGAAATAAATAAATAAATAAATAAATAAATAAAAATAAATAAATATATGCTTTGGTTGGCCCCTTCTACCCTCCCTGTCTCTGTATACATACATGCATTAACTTCAACATATTTACATGCAACCAATCTACAACAACAACAACAATAACAACAACAACATCAGTCGCCTCTTATCACCTCTCCTCCGCTTCCCTGGTCACCCCATGTTCTCTCTCTCTCTCTCTCTCTCTCTCTCTCTCTCTCTCTCTCTCTCTCTCTCTCTCTCTCTCTCTCTCCTAAAAACAAACCCACACACAAACATACAATTATTCTATAACCACATACAAACACGAACACCCACACTACTACCACAAATATAGCCACACACATATATACATCATCAAAGTTAATTAGCATGTACATAACATTATCATTATACATAGACAATTAAACACACTCATCCCATCAGACATTTCCTAAGTACATACATACATACATACATACATACATATATACGTTTCAATATTCTGATACTAACTTTAGGGTATTGTGAAATAGTATAAGTTTATATTGAATTATTTAGTTTCTAACAGTATCTCTCTATTTTTGTTTTTCTAGAGTAAAATAAATATGTCTGTATTTTTTTTAATTTGTTCACATTATTAATTTCATAGTGTATTATTATACTCATTGGTATGAAGCAATTATAATTATATACTACTGACACATGTACATCATATACAAATGAATTTAAATATTTTCTAGACATGTGACTCAGGCAGGCAGGATGTGTGTGTGTGTGTGTGTGTGTGTGTGTGTGTGTGTGTGTGTGTGTGTGTGTGTGTGTGTGTGTGTGTGTGTGTGTGTGTGTGTGTGTGTGTGTGTAAATACGTAGATGTGTGGAGAGAATATATTTATATCATATGTAAGTACGCATGAGAAAGGGAGTTAATATGTGTGTGTGTGTGTGTGAGTGTGTGTGTGTGTACCAACAAGTACACACACACACACACACACACACACACAACAATAAATACAAGTGAGTCCTTATACAATACAATATGTCAATCACGCCTACAATATAAAGTGACAAGAAAAAGAGTAAATTTCAAACATATAATTATAAGAAAC
>JAWZYT010002956.1:47500-142465 GCA_034508575.1 Petrolisthes manimaculis | reverse complement strand
CCTAACCTAACCTAACCTAACCTAACCTAACCTAACCTAACCTAACCTAACCTAACCTAACCTAACCTAACCTAACCTAACCTAACCTAACCTAACCTAACCTAACCTAACCTAACCTAACCTAACCTAACCTAACCTAACCTAACCTAACCTAACCTAACCTAACCTAACCTAACCTAACCTAACCTAACCTAACCTAACCTAACCTAACCTAACCTAACCTAACCTAACCTAACCTAACCTAACCTAACCTAACCTAACCTAACCTAACCTAACCTAACCTAACCTAACCTAACCTAACCTAACCTAACCTAACCTAACCTAACCTAACCTAACCTAACCTAACCTAACCTAACCTAACCTAACCTAACCTAACCTAACCTAACCTAACCTAACCTAACCTAACCTAACCTAACCTAACCTAACCTAACCTAACCTAACCTAACCTAACCTAACCTAACCTAACCTAACCTAACCTAACCTAACCTAACCTAACCTAACCTAACCTAACCTAACCTAACCTAACCTAACCTAACCTAACCTAACCTAACCTAACCTAACCTAACCTAACCTAACCTAACCTAACCTAACCTAACCTAACCTAACCTAACCTAACCTAACCTAACCTAACCTAACCTAACCTAACCTAACCTAACCTAACCTAACCTAACCTAACCTAACCTAACCTAACCTAACCTAACCTAACCTAACCTAACCTAACCTAACCTAACCTAACCTAACCTAACCTAACCTAACCTAACCTAACCTAACCTAACCTAACCTAACCTAACCTAACCTAACCTAACCTAACCTAACCTAACCTAACCTAACCTAACCTAACCTAACCTAACCTAACCTAACCTAACCTAACCTAACCTAACCTAACCTAACCTAACCTAACCTAACCTAACCTAACCTAACCTAACCTAACCTAACCTAACCTAACCTAACCTAACCTAACCTAACCTAACCTAACCTAACCTAACCTAACCTAACCTAACCTAACCTAACCTAACCTAACCTAACCTAACCTAACCTAACCTAACCTAACCTAACCTAACCTAACCTAACCTAACCTAACCTAACCTAACCTAACCTAACCTAACCTAACCTAACCTAACCTAACCTAACCTAACCTAACCTAACCTAACCTAACCTAACCTAACCTAACCTAACCTAACCTAACCTAACCTAACCTAACCTAACCTAACCTAACCTAACCTAACCTAACCTAACCTAACCTAACCTAACCTAACCTAACCTAACCTAACCTAACCTAACCTAACCTAACCTAACCTAACCTAACCTAACCTAACCTAACCTAACCTAACCTAACCTAACCTAACCTAACCTAACCTAACCTAACCTAACCTAACCTAACCTAACCTAACCTAACCTAACCTAACCTAACCTAACCTAACCTAACCTAACCTAACCTAACCTAACCTAACCTAACCTAACCTAACCTAACCTAACCTAACCTAACCTAACCTAACCTAACCTAACCTAACCTAACCTAACCTAACCTAACCTAACCTAACCTAACCTAACCTAACCTAACCTAACCTAACCTAACCTAACCTAACCTAACCTAACCTAACCTAACCTAACCTAACCTAACCTAACCTAACCTAACCTAACCTAACCTAACCTAACCTAACCTAACCTAACCTAACCTAACCTAACCTAACCTAACCTAACCTAACCTAACCTAACCTAACCTAACCTAACCTAACCTAACCTAACCTAACCTAACCTAACCTAACCTAACCTAACCTAACCTAACCTAACCTAACCTAACCTAACCTAACCTAACCTAACCTAACCTAACCTAACCTAACCTAACCTAACCTAACCTAACCTAACCTAACCTAACCTAACCTAACCTAACCTAACCTAACCTAACCTAACCTAACCTAACCTAACCTAACCTAACCTAACCTAACCTAACCTAACCTAACCTAACCTAACCTAACCTAACCTAACCTAACCTAACCTAACCTAACCTAACCTAACCTAACCTAACCTAACCTAACCTAACCTAACCTAACCTAACCTAACCTAACCTAACCTAACCTAACCTAACCTAACCTAACCTAACCTAACCTAACCTAACCTAACCTAACCTAACCTAACCTAACCTAACCTAACCTAACCTAACCTAACCTAACCTAACCTAACCTAACCTAACCTAACCTAACCTAACCTAACCTAACCTAACCTAACCTAACCTAACCTAACCTAACCTAACCTAACCTAACCTAACCTAACCTAACCTAACCTAACCTAACCTAACCTAACCTAACCTAACCTAACCTAACCTAACCTAACCTAACCTAACCTAACCTAACCTAACCTAACCTAACCTAACCTAACCTAACCTAACCTAACCTAACCTAACCTAACCTAACCTAACCTAACCTAACCTAACCTAACCTAACCTAACCTAACCTAACCTAACCTAACCTAACCTAACCTAACCTAACCTAACCTAACCTAACCTAACCTAACCTAACCTAACCTAACCTAACCTAACCTAACCTAACCTAACCTAACCTAACCTAACCTAACCTAACCTAACCTAACCTAACCTAACCTAACCTAACCTAACCTAACCTAACCTAACCTAACCTAACCTAACCTAACCTAACCTAACCTAACCTAACCTAACCTAACCTAACCTAACCTAACCTAACCTAACCTAACCTAACCTAACCTAACCTAACCTAACCTAACCTAACCTAACCTAACCTAACCTAACCTAACCTAACCTAACCTAACCTAACCTAACCTAACCTAACCTAACCTAACCTAACCTAACCTAACCTAACCTAACCTAACCTAACCTAACCTAACCTAACCTAACCTAACCTAACCTAACCTAACCTAACCTAACCTAACCTAACCTAACCTAACCTAACCTAACCTAACCTAACCTAACCTAACCTAACCTAACCTAACCTAACCTAACCTAACCTAACCTAACCTAACCTAACCTAACCTAACCTAACCTAACCTAACCTAACCTAACCTAACCTAACCTAACCTAACCTAACCTAACCTAACCTAACCTAACCTAACCTAACCTAACCTAACCTAACCTAACCTAACCTAACCTAACCTAACCTAACCTAACCTAACCTAACCTAACCTAACCTAACCTAACCTAACCTAACCTAACCTAACCTAACCTAACCTAACCTAACCTAACCTAACCTAACCTAACCTAACCTAACCTAACCTAACCTAACCTAACCTAACCTAACCTAACCTAACCTAACCTAACCTAACCTAACCTAACCTAACCTAACCTAACCTAACCTAACCTAACCTAACCTAACCTAACCTAACCTAACCTAACCTAACCTAACCTAACCTAACCTAACCTAACCTAACCTAACCTAACCTAACCTAACCTAACCTAACCTAACCTAACCTAACCTAACCTAACCTAACCTAACCTAACCTAACCTAACCTAACCTAACCTAACCTAACCTAACCTAACCTAACCTAACCTAACCTAACCTAACCTAACCTAACCTAACCTAACCTAACCTAACCTAACCTAACCTAACCTAACCTAACCTAACCTAACCTAACCTAACCTAACCTAACCTAACCTAACCTAACCTAACCTAACCTAACCTAACCTAACCTAACCTAACCTAACCTAACCTAACCTAACCTAACCTAACCTAACCTAACCTAACCTAACCTAACCTAACCTAACCTAACCTAACCTAACCTAACCTAACCTAACCTAACCTAACCTAACCTAACCTAACCTAACCTAACCTAACCTAACCTAACCTAACCTAACCTAACCTAACCTAACCTAACCTAACCTAACCTAACCTAACCTAACCTAACCTAACCTAACCTAACCTAACCTAACCTAACCTAACCTAACCTAACCTAACCTAACCTAACCTAACCTAACCTAACCTAACCTAACCTAACCTAACCTAACCTAACCTAACCTAACCTAACCTAACCTAACCTAACCTAACCTAACCTAACCTAACCTAACCTAACCTAACCTAACCTAACCTAACCTAACCTAACCTAACCTAACCTAACCTAACCTAACCTAACCTAACCTAACCTAACCTAACCTAACCTAACCTAACCTAACCTAACCTAACCTAACCTAACCTAACCTAACCTAACCTAACCTAACCTAACCTAACCTAACCTAACCTAACCTAACCTAACCTAACCTAACCTAACCTAACCTAACCTAACCTAACCTAACCTAACCTAACCTAACCTAACCTAACCTAACCTAACCTAACCTAACCTAACCTAACCTAACCTAACCTAACCTAACCTAACCTAACCTAACCTAGACCTAACCTAACCTAACCTAACCTAACCTAACCTAACCTAACCTAACCTAACCTAACCTAACCTAACCTAACCTAACCTAACCTAACCTAACCTAACCTAACCTAACCTAACCTAACCTAACCTAACCTAACCTAACCTAACCTAACCTAACCTAACCTAACCTAACCTAACCTAACCTAACCTAACCTAACCTAACCTAACCTAACCTAACCTAACCTAACCTAACCTAACCTAACCTAACCTAACCTAACCTAACCTAACCTAACCTAACCTAACCTAACCTAACCTAACCTAACCTAACCTAACCTAACCTAACCTAACCTAACCTAACCTAACCTAACCTAACCTAACCTAACCTAACCTAACCTAACCTAACCTAACCTAACCTAACCTAACCTAACCTAACCTAACCTAACCTAACCTAACCTAACCTAACCTAACCTAACCTAACCTAACCTAACCTAACCTAACCTAACCTAACCTAACCTAACCTAACCTAACCTAACCTAACCTAACCTAACCTAACCTAACCTAACCTAACCTAACCTAACCTAACCTAACCTAACCTAACCTAACCTAACCTAACCTAACCTAACCTAACCTAACCTAACCTAACCTAACCTAACCTAACCTAACCTAACCTAACCTAACCTAACCTAACCTAACCTAACCTAACCTAACCTAACCTAACCTAACCTAACCTAACCTAACCTAACCTAACCTAACCTAACCTAACCTAACCTAACCTAACCTAACCTAACCTAACCTAACCTAACCTAACCTAACCTAACCTAACCTAACCTAACCTAACCTAACCTAACCTAACCTAACCTAACCTAACCTAACCTAACCTAACCTAACCTAACCTAACCTAACCTAACCTAACCTAACCTAACCTAACCTAACCTAACCTAACCTAACCTAACCTAACCTAACCTAACCTAACCTAACCTAACCTAACCTAACCTAACCTAACCTAACCTAACCTAACCTAACCTAACCTAACCTAACCTAACCTAACCTAACCTAACCTAACCTAACCTAACCTAACCTAACCTAACCTAACCTAACCTAACCTAACCTAACCTAACCTAACCTAACCTAACCTAACCTAACCTAACCTAACCTAACCTAACCTAACCTAACCTAACCTAACCTAACCTAACCTAACCTAACCTAACCTAACCTAACCTAACCTAACCTAACCTAACCTAACCTAACCTAACCTAACCTAACCTAACCTAACCTAACCTAACCTAACCTAACCTAACCTAACCTAACCTAACCTAACCTAACCTAACCTAACCTAACCTAACCTAACCTAACCTAACCTAACCTAACCTAACCTAACCTAACCTAACCTAACCTAACCTAACCTAACCTAACCTAACCTAACCTAACCTAACCTAACCTAACCTAACCTAACCTAACCTAACCTAACCTAACCTAACCTAACCTAACCTAACCTAACCTAACCTAACCTAACCTAACCTAACCTAACCTAACCTAACCTAACCTAACCTAACCTAACCTAACCTAACCTAACCTAACCTAACCTAACCTAACCTAACCTAACCTAACCTAACCTAACCTAACCTAACCTAACCTAACCTAACCTAACCTAACCTAACCTAACCTAACCTAACCTAACCTAACCTAACCTAACCTAACCTAACCTAACCTAACCTAACCTAACCTAACCTAACCTAACCTAACCTAACCTAACCTAACCTAACCTAACCTAACCTAACCTAACCTAACCTAACCTAACCTAACCTAACCTAACCTAACCTAACCTAACCTAACCTAACCTAACCTAACCTAACCTAACCTAACCTAACCTAACCTAACCTAACCTAACCTAACCTAACCTAACCTAACCTAACCTAACCTAACCTAACCTAACCTAACCTAACCTAACCTAACCTAACCTAACCTAACCTAACCTAACCTAACCTAACCTAACCTAACCTAACCTAACCTAACCTAACCTAACCTAACCTAACCTAACCTAACCTAACCTAACCTAACCTAACCTAACCTAACCTAACCTAACCTAACCTAACCTAACCTAACCTAACCTAACCTAACCTAACCTAACCTAACCTAACCTAACCTAACCTAACCTAACCTAACCTAACCTAACCTAACCTAACCTAACCTAACCTAACCTAACCTAACCTAACCTAACCTAACCTAACCTAACCTAACCTAACCTAACCTAACCTAACCTAACCTAACCTAACCTAACCTAACCTAACCTAACCTAACCTAACCTAACCTAACCTAACCTAACCTAACCTAACCTAACCTAACCTAACCTAACCTAACCTAACCTAACCTAACCTAACCTAACCTAACCTAACCTAACCTAACCTAACCTAACCTAACCTAACCTAACCTAACCTAACCTAACCTAACCTAACCTAACCTAACCTAACCTAACCTAACCTAACCTAACCTAACCTAACCTAACCTAACCTAACCTAACCTAACCTAACCTAACCTAACCTAACCTAACCTAACCTAACCTAACCTAACCTAACCTAACCTAACCTAACCTAACCTAACCTAACCTAACCTAACCTAACCTAACCTAACCTAACCTAACCTAACCTAACCTAACCTAACCTAACCTAACCTAACCTAACCTAACCTAACCTAACCTAACCTAACCTAACCTAACCTAACCTAACCTAACCTAACCTAACCTAACCTAACCTAACCTAACCTAACCTAACCTAACCTAACCTAACCTAACCTAACCTAACCTAACCTAACCTAACCTAACCTAACCTAACCTAACCTAACCTAACCTAACCTAACCTAACCTAACCTAACCTAACCTAACCTAACCTAACCTAACCTAACCTAACCTAACCTAACCTAACCTAACCTAACCTAACCTAACCTAACCTAACCTAACCTAACCTAACCTAACCTAACCTAACCTAACCTAACCTAACCTAACCTAACCTAACCTAACCTAACCTAACCTAACCTAACCTAACCTAACCTAACCTAACCTAACCTAACCTAACCTAACCTAACCTAACCTAACCTAACCTAACCTAACCTAACCTAACCTAACCTAACCTAACCTAACCTAACCTAACCTAACCTAACCTAACCTAACCTAACCTAACCTAACCTAACCTAACCTAACCTAACCTAACCTAACCTAACCTAACCTAACCTAACCTAACCTAACCTAACCTAACCTAACCTAACCTAACCTAACCTAACCTAACCTAACCTAACCTAACCTAACCTAACCTAACCTAACCTAACCTAACCTAACCTAACCTAACCTAACCTAACCTAACCTAACCTAACCTAACCTAACCTAACCTAACCTAACCTAACCTAACCTAACCTAACCTAACCTAACCTAACCTAACCTAACCTAACCTAACCTAACCTAACCTAACCTAACCTAACCTAACCTAACCTAACCTAACCTAACCTAACCTAACCTAACCTAACCTAACCTAACCTAACCTAACCTAACCTAACCTAACCTAACCTAACCTAACCTAACCTAACCTAACCTAACCTAACCTAACCTAACCTAACCTAACCTAACCTAACCTAACCTAACCTAACCTAACCTAACCTAACCTAACCTAACCTAACCTAACCTAACCTAACCTAACCTAACCTAACCTAACCTAACCTAACCTAACCTAACCTAACCTAACCTAACCTAACCTAACCTAACCTAACCTAACCTAACCTAACCTAACCTAACCTAACCTAACCTAACCTAACCTAACCTAACCTAACCTAACCTAACCTAACCTAACCTAACCTAACCTAACCTAACCTAACCTAACCTAACCTAACCTAACCTAACCTAACCTAACCTAACCTAACCTAACCTAACCTAACCTAACCTAACCTAACCTAACCTAACCTAACCTAACCTAACCTAACCTAACCTAACCTAACCTAACCTAACCTAACCTAACCTAACCTAACCTAACCTAACCTAACCTAACCTAACCTAACCTAACCTAACCTAACCTAACCTAACCTAACCTAACCTAACCTAACCTAACCTAACCTAACCTAACCTAACCTAACCTAACCTAACCTAACCTAACCTAACCTAACCTAACCTAACCTAACCTAACCTAACCTAACCTAACCTAACCTAACCTAACCTAACCTAACCTAACCTAACCTAACCTAACCTAACCTAACCTAACCTAACCTAACCTAACCTAACCTAACCTAACCTAACCTAACCTAACCTAACCTAACCTAACCTAACCTAACCTAACCTAACCTAACCTAACCTAACCTAACCTAACCTAACCTAACCTAACCTAACCTAACCTAACCTAACCTAACCTAACCTAACCTAACCTAACCTAACCTAACCTAACCTAACCTAACCTAACCTAACCTAACCTAACCTAACCTAACCTAACCTAACCTAACCTAACCTAACCTAACCTAACCTAACCTAACCTAACCTAACCTAACCTAACCTAACCTAACCTAACCTAACCTAACCTAACCTAACCTAACCTAACCTAACCTAACCTAACCTAACCTAACCTAACCTAACCTAACCTAACCTAACCTAACCTAACCTAACCTAACCTAACCTAACCTAACCTAACCTAACCTAACCTAACCTAACCTAACCTAACCTAACCTAACC
Organism: Petrolisthes manimaculis; assembly: GCA_034508575.1. NCBI lineage: Eukaryota > Metazoa > Arthropoda > Malacostraca > Decapoda > Porcellanidae > Petrolisthes > Petrolisthes manimaculis. The sequence continues at coordinate 133,442 of JAWZYT010002956.1, read as the reverse complement.
TAACCTAACCTAACCTAACCTAACCTAACCTAACCTAACCTAACCTAACCTAACCTAACCTAACCTAACCTAACCTAACCTAACCTAACCTAACCTAACCTAACCTAACCTAACCTAACCTAACCTAACCTAACCTAACCTAACCTAACCTAACCTAACCTAACCTAACCTAACCTAACCTAACCTAACCTAACCTAACCTAACCTAACCTAACCTAACCTAACCTAACCTAACCTAACCTAACCTAACCTAACCTAACCTAACCTAACCTAACCTAACCTAACCTAACCTAACCTAACCTAACCTAACCTAACCTAACCTAACCTAACCTAACCTAACCTAACCTAACCTAACCTAACCTAACCTAACCTAACCTAACCTAACCTAACCTAACCTAACCTAACCTAACCTAACCTAACCTAACCTAACCTAACCTAACCTAACCTAACCTAACCTAACCTAACCTAACCTAACCTAACCTAACCTAACCTAACCTAACCTAACCTAACCTAACCTAACCTAACCTAACCTAACCTAACCTAACCTAACCTAACCTAACCTAACCTAACCTAACCTAACCTAACCTAACCTAACCTAACCTAACCTAACCTAACCTAACCTAACCTAACCTAACCTAACCTAACCTAACCTAACCTAACCTAACCTAACCTAACCTAACCTAACCTAACCTAACCTAACCTAACCTAACCTAACCTAACCTAACCTAACCTAACCTAACCTAACCTAACCTAACCTAACCTAACCTAACCTAACCTAACCTAACCTAACCTAACCTAACCTAACCTAACCTAACCTAACCTAACCTAACCTAACCTAACCTAACCTAACCTAACCTAACCTAACCTAACCTAACCTAACCTAACCTAACCTAACCTAACCTAACCTAACCTAACCTAACCTAACCTAACCTAACCTAACCTAACCTAACCTAACCTAACCTAACCTAACCTAACCTAACCTAACCTAACCTAACCTAACCTAACCTAACCTAACCTAACCTAACCTAACCTAACCTAACCTAACCTAACCTAACCTAACCTAACCTAACCTAACCTAACCTAACCTAACCTAACCTAACCTAACCTAACCTAACCTAACCTAACCTAACCTAACCTAACCTAACCTAACCTAACCTAACCTAACCTAACCTAACCTAACCTAACCTAACCTAACCTAACCTAACCTAACCTAACCTAACCTAACCTAACCTAACCTAACCTAACCTAACCTAACCTAACCTAACCTAACCTAACCTAACCTAACCTAACCTAACCTAACCTAACCTAACCTAACCTAACCTAACCTAACCTAACCTAACCTAACCTAACCTAACCTAACCTAACCTAACCTAACCTAACCTAACCTAACCTAACCTAACCTAACCTAACCTAACCTAACCTAACCTAACCTAACCTAACCTAACCTAACCTAACCTAACCTAACCTAACCTAACCTAACCTAACCTAACCTAACCTAACCTAACCTAACCTAACCTAACCTAACCTAACCTAACCTAACCTAACCTAACCTAACCTAACCTAACCTAACCTAACCTAACCTAACCTAACCTAACCTAACCTAACCTAACCTAACCTAACCTAACCTAACCTAACCTAACCTAACCTAACCTAACCTAACCTAACCTAACCTAACCTAACCTAACCTAACCTAACCTAACCTAACCTAACCTAACCTAACCTAACCTAACCTAACCTAACCTAACCTAACCTAACCTAACCTAACCTAACCTAACCTAACCTAACCTAACCTAACCTAACCTAACCTAACCTAACCTAACCTAACCTAACCTAACCTAACCTAACCTAACCTAACCTAACCTAACCTAACCTAACCTAACCTAACCTAACCTAACCTAACCTAACCTAACCTAACCTAACCTAACCTAACCTAACCTAACCTAACCTAACCTAACCTAACCTAACCTAACCTAACCTAACCTAACCTAACCTAACCTAACCTAACCTAACCTAACCTAACCTAACCTAACCTAACCTAACCTAACCTAACCTAACCTAACCTAACCTAACCTAACCTAACCTAACCTAACCTAACCTAACCTAACCTAACCTAACCTAACCTAACCTAACCTAACCTAACCTAACCTAACCTAACCTAACCTAACCTAACCTAACCTAACCTAACCTAACCTAACCTAACCTAACCTAACCTAACCTAACCTAACCTAACCTAACCTAACCTAACCTAACCTAACCTAACCTAACCTAACCTAACCTAACCTAACCTAACCTAACCTAACCTAACCTAACCTAACCTAACCTAACCTAACCTAACCTAACCTAACCATACCTTACCGTAATTCCATACCGTTAAAAAAAAACATACCTTACCGTAATTCCATACCGTACTTTTTGATTAAAAAAAAACATACCTTACCGTAATTCCATACAGTTAAAAAAAAACATACCTTACCGTAATTCCATACCGTACTTTTAGAATAAAACAAAACATACCTTACCGTAATTCCATACCGTACTTTTAGATTAAAAAAAAACATACCTTACCGTAATTCCATACCGTACTTTTAGATTTAAAAAAAAAAATACTTTACCGTAATTCCATACCGTACTTTTAGATTATAAAAAAAACATACCATACCGTAATTCCATACCGTACTTTTAGATTCAAATAAAAACATACCTTACCGTAATTCCATACCGTACTAATAGATTTTAAAAAAACATACCTTACCGTAATTCCATACCGTTAAAAAAAAACATGCCTTACCGTAATTCCATACCATACTTTTAGATTAAAAAAAAACATACCTTACCGTAATTCCATACCGTTAAAAAAAAACATACCTTACCGTAATTCCATACCGTTAAAAAAAAACATACCTTACCGTAATTCCATACCGTACTTTTAGATTAAAAAAAAACATACCTTACCGTACTTTTGTATTAAAAAAAAACATACCTTACCGTAATTCCATACCGTTAAAAAAATATACCTTACCGTAATTCCATACCGTACTTTTAGATTAAAAAAAATCATACCTTACCGTAATTCCATACCGTTAAAAAAAAACCTACCTTACCGTAATTCCATACCGTACTTTTAGATTTAAAAAAAACATACCTTACCGTAATTCCATACCGTACTTTTAGATTAAAAAAAAACATACCTTACCGTAATTCCATACCGTACTTTTATATTAAAAAAAAACATACCTTACCGTAATTCCACACCGTTAAAAAAAAACATACCTTACCGTAATTCCATACCGTACTTTTAGATTAAAAGAAAACATACCTTACCGTAATTCCATACCGTAGTTTTAGATTTAAAAAAAACATACCTTACCGTAATTCCATACCGTTAAAAAAAACATACCTTACCGTAATTCCATACCGTTAAAAAAAAACATACCTTACCGTAATTCCATACCGTACTTTTAGATTAAAAAAAAATATACCTTACCGTAATTCCATACCGTTAAAAAAAAAATACCTTACCGTAATTCTATACCGTACTTTTAGATTAAAAAAAAAATACCTTACCGTAATTCCATACCGTACTTTTGGATTAAAAAAAAACATACCTTACCGGAATTCCATACCGTTAAAAAAAACATACCTTACCGTAATTCCATACCGTAAAAAAAAAAACATACCTTACCGTAATTCCATACCGTACTTTTAGATTAAAAAAAAACATACCTTACCGTAATTCCATACCGTTAAAAAAAACATACCTTACCGTAATTCCATACCGTACTTTTAGATTTAAAAAAACATACCTTACCGTAATTCCATACCGTACTTTTAGATTTAAAAAAAACATACCTTACCGTAATTCCATACCGTTAAAAAAAAACATACCTTACCGTAATTCCATACCGTACTTTTGGATTAAAAAAAAACATACCTAACCGTAATTCCATACCGTACTTTTAGATTTAAAAAAACATACCTTACCGTAATTCCATACCGTACTTTTAGTTTAAAAAAAAACATACCTTACCGTAATTCCATACCGTTAAAAAAAAACATACCTTACCGTAATTCCATACCGTACTTTTAGATTAAAAAAAAAACATACCTTACCGTAATTCCATACCGTACTTTTAGATTATAAAAAAACATACCTTACCGTAATTCCATACCGTACTTTTAGATGAAAAAAACATAACTTACCGTAATTCCATACCGTACTTTTAGATGAAAAAAACATAACTTACCGTAATTCCATACCGTACTTTTGGATTTAAAAAAACATACCTTACCGTAATTCCATACCGTTTTTTTAGATTAAAAAAAAACTTACCTTACCGTAATTCAATACCGTACTTTTAGATTAAATAAAACATACCTTACCGTAATTCCATACCGTCCTTTTAGATTAAAAAAAAACATACCTTACCGTAATTCCATACCGTTAAAAAAAAACATACCTTACCGTAATTCCATACCGTACTTTTAGATTTAAAATAAACATACCTTACCGTAATTCCATACCGTTAAAAAAAAACATACCTTACCGTAATTCCATACCGTACTTTTAGATTAAAAAAAAAACATACCTTACCGTAATTCTATACCGTACTTTTAGATAAAAAAAAAAACATACCTTACCGTAATTCCATTCCGTTAAATAAAAACATACCTTACCGTAATTCCATACCGTACTTTTAGATTAAAAAAACACATACCTTACTGTAATTCCATACCGTTAAAAAAAAACATACCTTACTGTAATTCCATACCATTTTTTTAGATTAAAAAAAAACATACCTTACCGTAATTCCATACCGTACTTTTAGATTTAAAAAAACATACCTTACCGTAATTCCATACCATTAAAAAAAACATACCTTACCGTAATTCCATAATGTACTTTTAGATAAAAAAAAACATACCTTACCGTAATTCCATACCGTACTTTTAGATTTAAAAAAACATACCTTACCGTAATTCCATACCGTTAAAAAAAACATACCTTACCGTACTTTTAGATTAAAAAAAACATACCTTACCGTACTTTTAGATTAAAAAAAACATACCTTACCGTAATTCCATACTGTACTTTTAGATTAAAAAAAAACATACTTTACCGTAATTCCATACCGTACTTTTAAACTTAGTTTCAGGTGAGCCTCGAACCTACGACCCAGTGGCCCATCAATTCACTTTCCAGCACCATAACCACTAGGCCACCAGCTCCCACAAAATTAGGGAATCAGATGTTATATTTATATACCACACAAATTAGTTTATTGCTCATATTTCTTAACCCTTTGAGCTCTGACGGGATTTCAGGTTCCCGCCACACATTTATTGCCATAGCAATGCATTGGTTATAGGTGGAGGGTTGAGACACCTATGGGGACCTTCACTTCCCTCTCAGGGACTGACAGGATTGTGAATCTGGCAATTTTTGCTGCTTCATGCCACACACCAGAAGAAGATAGGGACACATTTTGTGGGGTGGATGCTTGATTCCTTCTGCTACCTTACACACACTCTGTCACACATCCTATGGTGAGTTATACTGTCATACTTTGTCAACATCATCTGTAGTGTGTCTACAACATACTGATAGTGTGAAAACTTCGAAAGTGCATTTGCAAAACTATGCTGTGATGCAAAATGTTGGTGGGTATTTTGATTCCCTACAGGGAGGTAGCTGCCATTTCGAATTAGTTTATAATTTCTAGAATGTGAAATAATGGGTAGAATGATAAACACATGGACATATGGATGATGTATGATTATCTAACCTATTTTCTTGTGTTTTTACCTCTAATTGAACAACAGCAGTGCCAAAAAGTTACCTAATAATGCCAAGGTAATTGTAGTACATATTTGTATATGATATATATATATCATGCTATTTTTTCAGAAGAACTTGATTTTATAATAGTCCCCCATATACTATTGTAAAAGAAAACAGTTTAGGGAGCCTATGTTATAGAAAGCGATTTTTATTAGGGTATATTTAATTATTTTTTTCACACATACTTTTTGAAGCCAAACTATAGGGAAACATATATGTGATATAATTATTTATGTAAGCAAGTATATGATATGAATATTACATATATTGTATATCACATGTGTAGGCTAACATACATAATATTATTATACATAATATTATGACACATAGAGAAAACTTTTTCAGATACCAGCATGGCAAGAAGACAGGGGCTAGATACAGAGAGTTACTTGAAGCTTTTGGTGGATTTCCCTTCTGATTATGATACTGATACAGATGTAGAACCAATAGAAGATAGTGTGTATGAAGGTGACCTTGACTCTCCCAAACCCAGCTATCTAACATCTGATCCATTAGATAAAGCTCAGGATACAAAATTTATATACACTGGCAAAGCAGGAATTTGGATTGGGTGGTGAGGTAGTTCTCAAACTAACTGATCATCTCAAAAACAAGAACCACAAAGTCGACTTTGATAATTACTTTACATCTTTTCCCCTCCTGGAAACTTTGCAAGAATTACATATTCAAGCTTGTGGCACAATCAGATCTACAAGAAAGGATTTCCCCACTCTGGCAAGTGACACAGAACTAAAAAGAGGGCAGTTTGATTATAGGTCTAGTCCTGGCATCCTACTACCATGGAAATGTAACCACAACTGTGATGAGGAGGGAAAAAGATGGAAGTAGGTCAATGGTCCCTTGTCCACAAGTGATAAAGGACTACAATGAAAACATGGGGGGAGTGGATTAGCATATGCTTCGACAGCTGTATGGCATGAACAGGAAGAGTATGAAATGGTGGCATAGAATATTTGTTGTGTACAAAGAAGAACATGGATCTCTTCCACTCATAGAATTCCGAAGAGAACTGGCCCAAAGACTTATGACATTTGCTAAAGATCATAGATCTAAAAGAGCCCCCAAAAGGAGAAAGATAGACTACAGCATACCTACATCTGTTAGGCTCAACAACACTGGGATCCACTGGCCTAAATTCATGCAGAAAAGGAAGGTCTGAGGATTTCATACCTAAATATTTCATGCTTTTTCTGTCTCTCTGAGAACACTAAGTCAGAATAATGTATTGAAAGTACAGAAACACATTAGATGTTTATTTATATATGTATTTTGCTTGTATTTTCTGAGATATTATATAGGAATTATAGTTAATTATTTTATGAGTTCAAGCCAAATACAATTAATTACCCTATTTTGTAGGTATTTGATTGCCAAAGATAAATATAGAATGTGATAATTAAGTAATCAAAATGTAGTCTTTATACCAAAGATAATTAAAAACTATGCTATAGAAATATTTTTAAAAGTTTTGGTACACTTATATGTGTAAAATGTTTCTTAGTTTGAGCGGATAAAAGCTTCGTTTATAAGTCACTAGAAGCCTGGCGGGACTCTAAATTCCCACCATTATATTTTTGTACCAATAATACAAAATGGTAATTTTGTAACATTAGGGGTTTCATTAAGTTCCTAAGAAGGGTATATCTCCAAATGGTAATATAAAAACGAATATTTCATAATTTAGGAATAAAAGGGTTAATTAAGCCCATTGGGGATGCTCCAATGACATAGATTAGGTGTATTTTATGATGTAGAATCCAAATGACAGGTGAAAACAGGTCAAAAAGCCATTATTCTAGTCAAAACAAGTCAATATAGGGGTTGGATATGTAATGCCTGAGCCTACCAGCTTTTTAGGGAGTTAATGCTTATATTTCTTAATTATTCACATTGGGAATACTACAATCACTTCTATTATATGTAGTTTATGTTTTAGAATCCAAATTATAGGTGAAAACAGGTCAAAAACTCGTTATTATAGAGATATAATTGATAAACGCAGGAAATAGGGAGAAGAGAGAAGCATGGGATCTGGTAACATTGTATGCATCTGATCTGGCAACACTGCTATTGATAAATAGAGGTAAACAAAGTGCTTTGTGTATTAACCAACTTATTACATCATTTTGGTAAGTTATACATTATTTATAGTACCTTTAGTATTCAGTAAATAATAAATAATACCTTTAGTATTCAGTAAACAATAAATAATGTTGATAAATGTGTTAAAATAATGATATTAAGTAATGATAACATTCGTGTGTGTGTGTGTGTCTCTCTCTATCTCCCTCTCTCTCCCTCTCTCCCTCTCTCTTAATGATGTATTATTATTATTATTAATATTATTAAGCAAACCTAATCTATTGTAATTTCAACAGGTGCTAACGAGATGATGAAAGCTGATGAAAGGTAATTATTATTATTATTATTATTGTTATTATTATTATTATTATTATTGGTAAAACTACAGAAGTACTCCATTCACTATATTGTACATTTTTTTTATAATTATTCACTATTTTGGGAAGACTACCGTGACCTAACCTGGGCTAACTACCGGGACCTAACCTGGGCAAAATACCTGGACCTAACCTGGGCAAAATACCGGGACCTAACCTGGGCAAAATACCGGGACCTAATCTGGGCAAAATACCGGGACCTAACCTGGGCAAAATACCGGGACCTAACTTGGGCAAAATACCGGGACCTAACCGGTATAAATTACCGGGACCTAACCTGTATAAATTACCGGGACCTAACTAACCGGTATAAATTACCGGGACCTAACCTGGGCAAAATACAGGGATATAACCGTAATTCCATACCGTAATTTTAGATTAAAAAAAACATACCTTACCGTAATTCCATACCGTACTTTTAGATTAAAAAAAAACATACCTTACCGTAATTCCATACCGTTAAAAAAAAACATACCTTACCGTAATTCCATACTGTACTTTTAGATTAAAAAAAAACATACCTTACCGTAATTCTATACCGTTAAAAAAAAACATACCTTACCGTAATTCTATACCGTTAAAAAAAAACATACCTTACCGTAATTCCATACCGTACTTTTAGATTTAAAAAAAACATACCTTACCGTAATTCCATACCGTACTTTTAGATTAAAAAAAATCATACCTTACCGTAATTCCATACCGTACTTTTAGATTAAAAAAAAAAAATACCTTACCGTAATTCCATACCGTACTTTTAGATTAAAAAAAAACATACCTTACCGTAATTCCATACCGTTAAAAAAAAACATACCTTACCGTAATTCCATACCGTACTTTTAGATTAAAAACAAACATACCTTACCGTAATTCCATACCGTACTTTTAGATTAAAAAAAAACATACCTTACCGTAATTCCATACCGTTAAAAAAAAATACCTTACCGTAATTCCATACCGTACTTTTAGATTTTAAAATAACATACCTTACCGTAATTCGATACCGTACTTTTAGATTGAAAAAAAAACATACCTTACCGTAATTCCATACCGTTAAAAAAAAACATACCTTACCGTAATTCCATACCGTTAAAAAAAACATACCTTACCGTAATTCCATACCGTACTTATAGAATAAAAACAAACATACCTTACCGTAATAGACGAGTTGTCGGTTCTAAAGAAACATGGCAAGTGGACTCTGCCATGGAATTGGAAGTTTCCGGTATATGTCTAATTAAATTTGCGGTACAAATTGCTCTGAAATAGACGTGATAAATTTATTTCTTCCCGACTGGAGAAATCAGCCGCGGAATTGTGATGACGTCACGTATCACATAGCAGACGACACAAGGGATCTCGTGCTGCCGCCTAATAATATCAAGAAATTTACCACCATGGCCTCACTGGATTCAAACCACCCTAATAAGGTATGTTATAATGAAATACTGTACACGATGTATATAGGTGGTACCTATTTGAGGAGTAAATTAACAGTGAAATAAGTAGCAAACCATACGAACCTTGAGGTATGTCGTGAACAAGATTTTGTTTATGAAAAAATCCTGTATGTGGTGTGAATGGTTTGTTATTAGCTGATTAAATTACAGTGATATAGACAATAAGTGACACTACCAATTATTACAACGCTGCCCAGCTGTGCTCATTATTCAACCTCTGCAGAGCTGAAACTGAGATCTAAGAGATCTTACTGTACTTTGATATCTTCTGTTTACTCCCTAAATCAGTATTGTCCAAACTTTTCTGCCTGTTGTACCTTTTACTACCTTCTCCTACATGGCTGATTAAACTCCAATTGTATTTGGAAAGACAATGCAGATAAAATACTGTATACTGGGTCAAGAGTCTGCTGGTCTATTTCTCAGCTTTGTGGTAGAATCTGTGTATTATAAATTTACTTAGTAAAAAATTAGTAGTGAGAAGGTTGGAATAAATTACTTAGTAGTGACCTGGTTAGGACCGAAGGATGTCTCGATCCAGGTTAGGTTAGGTCAGATATAAGTGTAAGAGGTAAGTAATTGTATAATACATTTGCTAAACACCTGTGGCACCGGTGTTCGGTTATCATCTTTATCTACCACACAGCTTCATAATACCAAATAGATACTATTTTATTAAATAAAGCATAATGATAATCACTGATTTTTACTGGTAACTACCAGAAGCAATTATTATCTATTTCAGTTTAACTGATTTACTTTCAATCTTGCAGAACAAAGCACGTGAGAAGGTTGGAAAACTACTTCCTGGATACACAAAAGCTGATGAGAGAAACCTGCCGAAAATTGACCTCTTCATGATTTGCCATTATTTTAGAGACCTTCGTCATCCAGCCATGAAGCACATCAAAATGCAAAGGTAAAATTCCTTCCAAATTAGACTTTGCATTAATTTTACAGTTACATATAATTACATGTTAGCTGTGAAAACGTTTAATAATTTTCACTGTTTCTAATCATGTTTCACCATTTTCTTTTTTTAATCCATTGCTCCTTGTTAATATCAGTTGAATGAAATGGGCAACAGTACATTTTGACCATGTTTAACCCCCCTAGAGGGTGATCTCCCCCCACAAAGAGGGCAGGGCTTAAAGGTCAAAGAGGTAAAGCAAGTACAGTATGTAATGCATTATACAGGGTGTCCCTCCACTTTCTTTTCCAGCTTTGTCAAATGAAAGTAGATGTATTTCTAAGATAAAAAAATTAACCCTAACAATACTGTATAAACATAGGTCTATGGGCATTGGTCTATATGGCATGAACACATTTTATAATTTCTTAAAAGTCAGAATACAGTACATAATTATAAAGACAGTAGTTAACCAAAATTTTACCCTCAAACAAGAGAACAGAAGGTTGAGATTCACTTTGAGTTTGCTCTTCATAAAAAAATAAATAAAAAAAAATACAGTAAATCAATGTGGGTGAAGGAATGCCAGACATAGAGCCTTATGCAAGAAAACTTATGAGTTTTGTAATAATGATGATGATTAGTGTGTAATGGCTTCATGGAGTATCTATGGAGCAGTCATCAGTATATATATACCGATACTGTACATTTGTTAAGATGTGTGTTGTCTTTCAGGTCTGCAGGGGAGGACTATGGCAATGACGCTGTAGGTTACGTGCAACTGAGACGTACTGGTGGTCAGTGTGAAGTAGCTGCCAGGGTCACACCCGAGCACAAAGTATCTTCATGTCCCTACCGTGTACATGTCATCGTCGATGAAACAACGCAGAACATTGTTGATGCAAAGTGCGAAGATTGTGCAGCAGCAGAAGGGGACTGTAAACATGCTATTGCCCTTTTAGGGTGGCTTGAAAGGCGTAGTTCAGAAAAATCAGTAACATCAACAACATCATATTGGAAGAAAGCTAGGTTATCTAATGTCACCACTGAGACAAAGACAACCCCTCTGAAAAGTTTAAGAACAAATCCAAGAAAGGATAGCAAGACGTACAGTTGTGGTGGCAGGTTCCTCGCTGCAGTTATACAAGGTGCCCCTGCAGGAACAACAGGTTTAATATTTAATCATTTTGACAATACTCCAAATAGAGGTGAAAATCTAGGTGTTGATCGACTTCTACGTGAGTTTCTGAAGGGGAAAAGTGGACCACCTGACTGTGAACAGTTTATGCAGTTCTGTAAAGTGAGGATGACGGATGAGTTGTGTGAGGCAGTAAGGATCGAGACTACTTCACAGTACAAGTCACCACTGTGGCATGCAGTAAGGTTTGGTCGAGTAACTGCTTCAAAAGCCTATGCTGTGGCACACAGTTCTGCAGACATAAATTGTTCGTTAGTGAAGCTAGTGATTGGTGCAGCTAAACTCAAGGATACAACTGCTATGAAGAGGGGTAGAGAGTTGGAGCCCCGTGTACTTAGTGACCTGAAACAAAAAATTGGGCGTGTTTGTTCCACAGGAATATATTTAAGTCCAAAACACCCTGTGATGGGTGCCTCACCTGATGGTATTACAGATGATGGTCAGTGTGTAGTTGAAGTAAAATGTCCAGCTAGTGCAAAGAGCTTTCGAACATATATAAAAGATGATGGACAAGTAGCAGCAAAACATCTAGCACAGTTACAAATGTTAATGCATATGACAGAAAAAACACAAGCTTTGTTTTGTGTGGCTGACCCTGATTACGAACTGAACAACACTGTGAAAATAGTGAGGGTGATGTACGATCCTGACTATTCTAAGTCTCTCATGGAGCAATGTCAGAAGTTTTGGGAAAAAACTGTATTTCTTGAGCTTTGCAATGCATATTCCAAGTAACTTAGCTTCCTATAGTTTGAGACAACAGTAACTCGCAGGATGTAAATAATATTTTTGTTGTTGTCAGGAGTTATATACTGTACAGTAATTAATTTCAAAGGTAGCTTGGATGTTCCTCCTTTAATTTCGTGAGAATCATGTGTAAACATCTTGTTATTTAAAATATCAAGTCAATTATCTGAATGTTTTCTTCATTAAGGGTATACAGAGGCCCAGTTTCTTTGCAGTTTGGAGGAATCAGTAGTCCCCAATTTTTTATACAACACAGGCCCCTTAAAATTGTTAAAGCAGATCTTTACATAATTATTTAATCTTTTTCTATTATCACTTTCCTTCTCAAAATCTACAAGCAGATAGTTACATAATTATAAAATCTGGAATGCATTTAAATATCAATGTTCTCCACAAATATCATTGCAAAATTGTTTTCGCTCAACTTTTGAGCAAAATTTTTTTTGTAATATTTGTGGAGAACTTTGATATTTAAATGCATTCCAGATTTTACAATTATGTAACTATCTGCTTGTAGTTTAATAGTTTGAGAAGAAAATTGATGATAAAATAAGAGCAAAACACCTGTCTTATTTTAATTTGCACTTAGGAATGAAGCCACAGTTGTTTATGCTGACGTTTGTATGAGAGATATACTTACTTGATAAGACAATCTACACATGCACACTCATTATCATGTAATTTTTGTGTTGTGGTCTATGTGTCTACTGTACATTTTTTTTTTTTTTTTTACATATGCATGTTCTTCCTTGAAAATAAAACCACTGCAAAAAATAACAAATCATCTTTATTAAGTGTACTTATTTGTATTCTATATAGAGGCCAAACCACATTGATAATTTGCCGTTGCATGGTTCGTCATAGGTATAAGAGAAGGGGCTGAAAATAAACATGTAAAAGACAAAAATAATGGTGAATGGAAATAAGGCTCGAGAATAAATTCAGTCAGGAAGATGGCCATTTGGATGCTGTGGAAGAGGAGTGGGAGCAAACTCAATGCTGTGTACTGAGTGTAATAAATGGTGTCACCAACGATGCTCGGGTTGGAGAATTCTCCGAGGTGTGCAGAAGTGGTGGAGATGTGTGGGGTTGGAGACCTTTCTGTTAGGTTGAGGTAGAGAAGACTGAGATGGCTTGGACATTTGAGAAGAGCAGAAGGGGGTGTGATGAGTGAGGTATAGGTGAGAGTTGGGGGCCGGTGACCGAAGGAAGGCAGAAGAAAAAATGGAGAGCGTGTGTAATAAGAGGATATTAATTTTATGGTAATAGAAGAACATATAGTACAAGATAGACAGATGTAGAGAGCAGTCATCGCCCGTCCAACCCCATCCTAAATGGGAAAATATGAACGTTAAACGAAAATTATGATGATATAAGAGATGACTGGAACCTAACCCTTATACCTTGATGATGGGTTCTTGAAGATTGACCAAACCACACACAATTTGTACAATGTCATCCATCATGTCCATCTTAGAGATAGGGCACATGAATGCATTTCAAGAATTTTAAATACCCGAATACGACGAATTACCCTTTCTACATGAATGCGTAAACCTGCAATAACCTTCATACGGGAAACTTCTTTGGCTGGCAACTTTTGATCCTTGGCAACACTTGCAGGACGTGTTAAGTGACATCCTTTGGCTACCAGATCACCTTCAACTTCTTTGAAACCTCGATCAGCCAATACAGACATTCCTGGCTTCAAGCAGTCCAAGTACCCTGAACCTCGCAATAATTCTATATCACTAACTCTACCTGGCCTACCACAGGATATGAAATTGATCAGTCCAGCTGGGGTTACAGAGATCAAATACTTGACACTATTACATTTTTTGTACTCGGACCAAGTCATACTTTGGGTCATTGCTGAAGAAGACTTTTCTATTTGAATTTCAAAACAATCTATGATACTTTCTACATCAGAGTAATAAGCTTTAAATGCCAGAGGAAGTCTGCTCCTAATAACATCAGAGGGTGGCCAGTAGACAAGTTCTTTTAAACAGCCAGCCATGACCGGAACAACCCGAGTAAGTATTCGGCTCACACAACTCTTGCTGACACCAAACATGTCTGCTATAATATAATTTAATGTCCTAGTACGAATAACCATAAGGACCAACAGTACTTCATCTCGCGCTGACAATGTTTGCCCTCTGTTATGGTAAGATAAATGATTACAAATCAAGTCTATTATGTAACAATGGCCCTTTGCTAAACCTAGGTATCCAGAAGTGTTTTTCATTATCATTTTTCGGGTTTTCTTGAGTGATAATGCTCTTGCAATCTCATCATCTTCACTACAAGATGTACCGGTACTTCCAGAGGGCACATAATCCCTGGTATGGTCATCGTTCAAATAACAGCTGTCTGAAGTCCAAGACAGGTCCATATTTTCAGTAGTGGCAGAGCTGAGCTGCTGTGGATCAGTGTTGCATGCTGCATCTGCTCTCATCGGTGTCACTTGCACAGCCTTGGATCTTCTTTGTGAAGTCTGAAAGTGCAAAATATAATTAACCCACCTATGAAGCATATCAATCTAACCCACTCTGATTCTTGCTCACTTTTCCCATCTACCATGTACACCTTTCTTATGTCAATCTTCTGCATATTGCTCCTTTCCTATCAACTCCTTTGATATGTAAAATAATTCTTTCACCTAAACACTTTTCCTGGTACTGTCCGTTAAGCACTCATTCCTCTATATTTATCACATTCCCTTGTCTCCTTTGCCCTTACACAACAGTACAATACATGTTCTTTGCCAGCCCAAAGGTACCATGCCCTCCCTCATGCACACCTTAACCTAACCTGTATGTACAGTACCTCTCATACAATCCTCTTATTTCCAACACTAGCACTTTCTCACCAATACTTTAAGGAATAAAATGCTCCCTCAGTCTCACCAACACAACTTGCAGACCACAGTCCCTTGTAGAAGCTTTTTCAATTAATCCCAGGTCCCCAGAATGCCTGTTGCTGTCCTCTCCTGGATTCCCCACTGGCATGTCCATCACTCCATCCATTGGAGACACTGCATCTCCAGCTGTTCAAAAATAAGTCAACACATTAGTCAAGGTTATGACTGACAAAAAAGTACTGTAACACGATCTGAGCAATTCATAAATGTACAGATGATTGCAGGAATATTTTTCAAACATTTCAATACAGTAGGATTACTTTTGCTTGTTTTACCAATAATCTCTATCAAGCCATGTCAAGATGTTCATTGTTTATCCATAATATTATTGCATGAATATCAGTTAAATACACCAACAAAAAACATTGTTCATGCTGCTGTACTATAATAACACACTGTAAAGCAATATTCCTTTGTTAGACTGATTACCGTACACTTTACATGGATACTGTATAGCTATTGGAATATTAACAAACTTACCTATGGGAATTTGATTTTCTTTATCTGTCAGTATTTCTTGCAGAATCCTTTTTCTTTTCAGTGCTGCTCTATTATGACTGACTGATGTTGATGTATTCCTCCCTTGACATTCAAACTTGTGGGGTAAGACACCTGCCTTCAGCTTGATGTTGCCTCCCACCATAGAGTATTTCAGGTAGTTCTCCATGTCCTCCTCTAGCTGAAAATCAATTATAAAAATCTGATACAAAACATATATATTTACACCAGAAAACATCACACAAAGAAATAATAAATATGGTACTTTTACTCTGCCATAGTATGGTATACTTTGAGCTCATATATGAACTATAGTGCACAAATAAACTGTATTAAGAGATGCAAAGTTTTTGCTCCAAATTAAATGAAAATGGTAAGTGTTGTAGGTAGGTCAATAGAAAAACCATGCAGAAAGCATAATAAAACATACTGTATATATATTTTTCTCCCATCATTGGTACTAATAATGATAGTTACAGACCAATAGGCCTAGATTATGATGCAAAAGTATTTTTATATAGTTGTCAGAATATACAGGAAATACACAAGGTATGCAATATTATATTTACACTTGAAGGGCTGATTCAGTAAGTCCTGAAGATTGTGGGAAATAAGATTGTTTATCCCTATCAATAGCTAAATATCACATCACCCCATTATAGTTATTATTCCTTAGGATCCCAATCATATAAAATGACAGTAAATTTTTACAAGTTGCCACAACATATATATTTCCTAGAAGGATTTAGTGTGATTACCGGGACCTAACTGGGGCAGACTACCGGGACCTAACCTGGGCAGACTACCAGGACCTAACCAGGGCAGACTACCGGGACCTAACCTGGGCAGACTACCGGGACCTAACCTGGGCAGACTACCGGGACACAACCTGGGCAGACTACCGGGTCCTAAGCAGGAAAAAATATAGAGTAGAAATTAGTCAGACCTGACCTGATCTAACCTAATCTGGACTGGGACACACTACAGGGACCTAACCTAATTTGAACTGGGACACACTACCGTGACCTAACTTGGGCAGACTACAGGGACCTTAACTATAAGAGGTAACTACTGTTATGCAACATTTGCAGAAGAAATGGTATATAGAAAAGTGGTTTGTAATAGTGAAATATAAACACTGGTAATAGTAAAATTTTCGAAATCGAGTTGTGGAAACTTGTAAAAATATTCCGAAATGACTTTGAAATACAGTAATACTCACATTGAAATGATCTTGACAACAGTAAAGACTGCATTTCAGCACTGGAAACTTCCTATAGGCAGCCACCCACCACTGACTACGTTTCTTCTTGTCAGCTGGCACACAGAGGAATATTTTTCCTGGTGTGCTCTTGTCTGTGCTCGTACACATTGGTACGAAACACCAACGATTCTTCTTCTGCCCAGTAGACATTCTTGGAGCTCAAAAACAACACAGAAATGCACGTCAACACAGCAGCAGGAACATGTAAACAAACTTTGAAGGTGCGACTTGTGACGTCACGACCAATCAGAGGCCGTTTCTTGGTCACGTGATTTTTCGGCTACTTTATTTCGTATTTTTTCATGTATGTGAGTATTTTTTTCATATAAAATGGTTGCCAGAGTCATTTTTGGCGTATTTTCTACCTATAGAAGTACCCTACTTTAAATTTTCTTTGACTAGCAACTCGTCTATTCCATACCGTTAAAAAAAAACATACCTTACCGTAATTCCATACCGTTAAAAAAAAACATACCTTACCGTAATTCCATACCGTACTTTTAGATTTAAAAAAAACATACCTTACCGTAATTCCATACCGTACTTTTAGATTAAAAAAAAAACATACCATACCGTAATTCCATACCGTACTTTTAGATTAAAAAAAAACATACCTTACCGTACTTTTAGATTAAAAAAAAACATACCTTACCGTAATTCCATACCGTACTTTTAGATTAAAAAAACACATACCTTACCGTAATTCCATACCTTTAAAAAAAAAACATACCTTACCGTAATTCCATACCGTACTTTTAGATTAAATAAAAACATACCTTACCGTAATTCCATACCGTTAAAAAAAAACATACCTTACCGTAATTCCATACCGTACTTTTAGATTTAAAAAAAACATACCTTACCGTAATTCCATACCGAACTTTTGGATAAAAAAAAAAACATACCATACCGTAATTCCATACCGTACTTTTAGATTAAAAAAAAACATACCTTACCGTACTTTTAGATTAAAAAAAACCATACCTTACCGTAATTCCATACCGTACTTTTAGATTAAAAAAACACATACCTTACCGTAATTCCATACCTTTAAAAAAAAAACATACCTTACCGTAATTCCATACCGTACTTTTAGATTTAAAAAACCCATACCTTACCGTAATTCCATACCGTACTTTTAGATTAAAAAAATACATACCTTACCGTAATTCCATACCGTTAAAAAAAAACATACCTTACCGTAATTCCATACCGTACTTTTAGATTAAAAAAATACATACCTTACCGTAATTCCATACCGTACTTTTAGATTAAAAAAAAACATACCTAACTGTAATTCCATACCGTACTTTTAGATTAAAAAAAAACTTACCTTACCGTACTTTTAGATTAAAAAAAAAAACATACCTTACCGTAATTCCATACCGTTGTTTTAGATTAAAAAAAAAACATACCTTACCGTAATTCCATACCGTACTTTTATATTAAAAAAAAACATACCTTACTGTAATTCCATACCGTTAAAAAAAAAAAAACCTTACCGTAATTCCATACCGTACTTTTAGATTAAAAAAAACATACTTTACCGTAATTCCATACCGTAATTCCATACCGTTAAAAAAAAACATACCTTACCGTAATTCCATACCGTACTTTTAGATTAAAAAAAAATATACCTTACCGTAATTCCATACCGTACTTTTAGATAAAAAAAAAACATACCTTACCGTAATTCCATACCGTTAAAAAAAAACATACCTTACCGTAATTCCATACCGTACTTTTAGATTAAAAAAAAACATACCTTACCGTAATTCCATACCGTACTATTAGATTAAAAAAAAACATACCTTACCGTAATTCCATACCGTAAAAAAAAAACATACCTTACCGTAATTCCATACCGTACTTTTAGATTGAAAAAAAAACATACCTTACCGTAATTCCATACCGTACTTTTAGATTAAAAAAAAACATACTTTACCGTAATTCCATACCGTTAAAAAAAAACATACCTTACCGTAATTCCATACCGTACTTTTAGATTAAAAAAAAATACTTTACCGTACTTTTGGATTAAAAAAAAACATACCTTACCGTAATTCCATACCGTTAAAAAAAAACATACCTTACCGTAATTCCATACCGTACTTTTAGATTAAAAAAAACATACCTTACCGTAATTCCATACTGTACTTTTAGATTAAAAAAAAACATACATTACCGTAATTCCATACCGTACTTTTAGATTAAAAAAAAACATACCTTACCGTAATTCCATACCGTACTTTTAGATTTAAAAAAAACATACCTTACCGTAATTCCATACCGTTGTTTTATATTTAAAAAAAACATACCTTACCGTAATTCCATACCGTACTTTTAGATTAAAAAAAAACATACCTTACCGTAATTCCATACCGTACTTTAAGATTAAAAAAAAGCATATCTTACCGTAATTCCATACCGTCCTTTTAGATTAAAAAAAACATACCTTACCGTAATTCCATACCTTTAAAAAAAAACATACCTTACCGTAATTCCATACCGTACTTTTAGATAAAAAAAAAACATACCTTACCGTAATTCCATACCGTACTTTTAGATTAAAAAAAAACTTACTTTACCTTAATTCCATACCGTTAAAAAAAAACATACCTTACCGTAATTCCATACCGTACTTTTAGAT
The DNA here is from genome assembly GCA_034508575.1 of Petrolisthes manimaculis. Taxonomy (NCBI): domain Eukaryota; kingdom Metazoa; phylum Arthropoda; class Malacostraca; order Decapoda; family Porcellanidae; genus Petrolisthes; species Petrolisthes manimaculis. The sequence goes on along the minus strand of JAWZYT010002956.1, from coordinate 113,474 downwards.
TAAAAAAAAAATTACTTTACCGTAATTCCATACCGTTAAAAAAAAACATACCTAACCGTAATTCCATACCGTACTTTTAGATTAAAAAAAAACATACCTAACCGTAATTCCATACCGTACTTTTAGATTTTAAAAAAACGTACCTTACCGTAATTCCATACCGTTAAAAAAAAAACATACCTTACCGTAATTCCATACCGTACTTTTAGATTAAAAAAAAACATACCATACCGTAATTCCATACCGTACTTTTAGATTAAAAAAAAATATACCTTACCGTAATTCCATACCGTACTTTTAGATTAAAAAAAAACATACCTTACCGTAATTCCATACCGTACTTTTATATTTAAAAAAACATACCTTACCGTAATTCCATACCGTTAAAAAAAACATACCTTACCGTAATTCCATACCGTACTTTTAGATTTAAAAAAACATACCTTACCGTAATTCCATACCGTACTTTTAGATTGAAAAAAAACATACCTTTCCGTAATTCCATACCGTACTTTTAGATTGAAAAAAAAACATACCTTACCGTAATTCCATACCGTACTTTTAGATTAAAAAAAAACATACCTTACCGTAATTCCATACCGTACTTTTAGATTAAAAAAAAACATACCATACCGTAATTCAATACCGTACATTTAGATTTTAAAAAAACATACCTTACCATAATTCCATACCTTTAAAAAAAAACATACCTTACCGTAATTCCATACCGTACTTTTAGATTAAATAAAAACATACCTTACCGTAATTCCATACCGTACTTTTAGATTAAAAAAAAACATACCTTACCGTAATTCCATACCGTTTAAAAAAAACATGCCTTACCGTAATTCCATACCGTACTTTTAGATTAAAAAAAAACATACCTTACCGTAATTCCATACCGTACTTTTAGATTAAAAAAAAACATACCTAACCGTAATTCCATACCGTACTTTTAGATTAAAAAAAAACATACCTTACCGTAATTCCATACCGTTAAAAAAAAACATACCTTACCGTAATTCCATACCGTACTTTTAGATTAAAAAAAAACATACCTTACCGTAATTCCATACCGTACTTTTAGATTATAAAAAAACATACCTTACCGTAATTCCATAATGTACTTTTAGATTAAAAAAAAACATACCTTACCGTAATTCCATACCGTTAAAAAAAAACATACCTTACCGTAATTCCATACCGTACTTTTAGATTAAAAAAAAACATACCTTACCGTAATTCCATACCGTTAAAAAAAAACATACCTTACCGTAATTCCATACCGTTAAAAAAAACATACCTTACCGTAATTCCATACCGTTAAAAAAAAACATACCTTACCGTAATTCCATACCGTACTTTTAGATTTAAAAAAAAACATACCTTACCGTAATTCCATACCGTACTTTTAGATTAAAAAAAAACATACCTTACCGTAATTCCATACCGTACTTTTATATTTAAAAAAAACATACCTTACCGTAATTCTATACTGTACTTTTAGATTAAAAAAAAAACATACCTTACTGTAATTCCATACCGTAATTTTAGATTAAAAACAAAAATACCTTACCGTAATTCCATACCGTACTTTTAGATAAAAAAAAACATACCTTACCGTAATTCCATACCGTACTTTTAGATTAAAAAAAAACATGCCTTACCGTAATTCCATACCGTACTTTTAGATTAAAAAAAAACATACCTTACCGTAATTCCATACCGTACTTTTAGATTAAAAACCTAACCTAACCTAACCTAACCTCACCTCACCTCACCTCACCTCACCTATTTAAAATCCTTTTTATAATTGGTTTCAGTGGAGCCTCGAACCTACGACCCAGTGGCCTATCCATTCACTTTCCAGCACCATAACCACTAGGCCACCAGCCCCCACAAAAATAGGCAATCAGATGTTATATTTATATACCACACAAATTAGTTTATTGCTCATATTTCTTAATTAAACCCATTGGGGATGCTCCAATGACATAGATTAGGTGTATTTTATGATGTAGAATCCAAATGACAGGTGAAAACAGGTCAAAAAGCCATTATTCTAGTCAAAACAAGTCAATATAGGGGTTGGATATGTAATGCCTGAGCCTAACAGCTTTTTAGGGAGTTAATGCTTATATTTCTTAATTATTCACATTGGGAATGCTACAATCACTTCTATTATATGTAGTTTATGTTTTAGAATCCAAATTATAGGTGAAAACAGGTCAAAAACTCGTTATTATAGAGATATAATTGATAAACGCAGGAAATAGGGAGAAGAGAGAAGCATGGGATCTGGTAACATTGTATGCATCTGATCTGGCAACACTGCTATTGATAAATAGAGGTAAACAAAGTGCTTTGTGTATTAACCAACTTATTACATCATTTTGGTAAGTTATACATTATTTATAGTACCTTTAGTATTCAGTAAACAATAAATAATACCTTTAGTATTCAGTAAACAATAAATAATGTTGATAAATGTGTTAAAATAATGATATTAAGTAATGATAACATTCGTGTGTGTGTGTGTGTCTCTCTCTATCTCCCTCTCTCTCCCTCTCTCCCTCTCTCTTAATGATGTATTATTATTATTATTAATATTATTAAGCAAACCTAATCTATTGTAATTTCAACAGGTGCTAACGAGATGATGAAAGCTGATGAAAGGTAATTATTATTATTATTATTATTGTTATTATTATTATTATTATTATTGGTAAAACTACAGAAGTACTCCATTCACTATATTGTACATTTTTTATATAATTATTCACTATTTTGGGAAGACTACCGTGACCTAACCTGGGCTAACTACCGGGACCTAACCTGGGCAAAATACCTGGACCTAACCTGGGCAAAATACCGGGACCTAACCTGGGCAAAATACCGGGACCTAATCTGGGCAAAATACCGGGACCTAACCTGGGCAAAATACCGGGACCTAACTTGGGCAAAATACCGGGACCTAACCGGTATAAATTACCGGGACCTAACCTGTATAAATTACCGGGACCTAACTAACCGGTATAAATTACCGGGACCTAACCTGGGCAAAATACAGGGATATAACCGTAATTCCATACCGTAATTTTAGATTAAAAAAAACATACCTTACCGTAATTCCATACCGTAATTTTAGATTAAAAAAAACATACCTTACCGTAATTCCATACCGTACTTTTAGATTAAAAAAAAACATACCTTACCGTAATTCCATACCGTTAAAAAAAAACATACCTTACCGTAATTCCATACTGTACTTTTAGATTAAAAAAAAACATACCTTACCGTAATTCTATACCGTTAAAAAAAAACATACCTTACCGTAATTCCATACCGTACTTTTAGATTTAAAAAAAACATACCTTACCGTAATTCCATACCGTACTTTTAGATTAAAAAAAATCATACCTTACCGTAATTCCATACCGTACTTTTAGATTAAAAAAAAAAAATACCTTACCGTAATTCCATACCGTACTTTTAGATTAAAAAAAAACATACCTTACCGTAATTCCATACCGTTAAAAAAAAACATACCTTACCGTAATTCCATACCGTACTTTTAGATTAAAAACAAACATACCTTACCGTAATTCCATACCGTACTTTTAGATTAAAAAAAAACATACCTTACCGTAATTCCATACCGTTAAAAGAAAATACCTTACCGTAATTCCATACCGTACTTTTAGATTTTAAAATAACATACCTTACCGTAATTCGATACCGTACTTTTAGATTGAAAAAAAAACATACCTTACCGTAATTCCATACCGTTAAAAAAAAACATACCTTACCGTAATTCCATACCGTTAAAAAAAACATACCTTACCGTAATTCCATACCGTACTTATAGAATAAAAACAAACATACCTTACCGTAATAGACGAGTTGTCGGTTCTAAAGAAACATGGCAAGTGGACTCTGCCATGGAATTGGAAGTTTCCGGTATATGTCTAATTAAATTTGCGGTACAAATTGCTCTGAAATAGACGTGATAAATTTATTTCTTCCCGACTGGAGAAATCAGCCGCGGAATTGTGATGACGTCACGTATCACATAGCAGACGACACAAGGGATCTCGTGCTGCCGCCTAATAATATCAAGAAATTTACCACCATGGCCTCACTGGATTCAAACCACCCTAATAAGGTATGTTATAATGAAATACTGTACACGATGTATATAGGTGGTACCTATTTGAGGAGTAAATTAACAGTGAAATAAGTAGCAAACCATACGAACCTTGAGGTATGTCGTGAACAAGATTTTGTTTATGAAAAAATCCTGTATGTGGTGTGAATGGTTTGTTATTAGCTGATTAAATTACAGTGATATAAACAATAAGTGACACTACCAATTATTACAACGCTGCCCAGCTGTGCTCATTATTCAACCTCTGCAGAGCCGAAACTGAGATCTAAGAGATCTTACTGTACTTTGATATCTTCTGTTTACTCCCTAAATCAGTATTGTCCAAACTTTTCTGCCTGTTGTACCTTTTACTACCTTCTCCTACATGGCTGATTAAACTCCAATTGTATTTGGAAAGACAATGCAGATAAAATACTGTATACTGGGTCAAGAGTCTGCTGGTCTATTTCTCAGCTTTGTGGTAGAATCTGTGTATTATAAATTTACTTAGTAAAAAATTAGTAGTGAGAAGGTTGGAATAAATTACTTAGTAGTGACCTGGTTAGGACCGAAGGATGTCTCGATCCAGGTTAGGTTAGGTCAGATATAAGTGTAAGAGGTAAGTAATTGTATAATACATTTGCTAAACACCTGTGGCACCGGTGTTCGGTTATCATCTTTATCTACCACACAGCTTCATAATACCAAATAGATACTATTTTATTAAATAAAGCATAATGATAATCACTGATTTTTACTGGTAACTACCAGAAGCAATTATTATCTATTTCAGTTTAACTGATTTACTTTCAATCTTGCAGAACAAAGCACGTGAGAAGGTTGGAAAACTACTTCCTGGATACACAAAAGCTGATGAGAGAAACCTGCCGAAAATTGACCTCTTCATGATTTGCCATTATTTTAGAGACCTTCGTCATCCAGCCATGAAGCACATCAAAATGCAAAGGTAAAATTCCTTCCAAATTAGACTTTGCATTAATTTTACAGTTACATATAATTACATGTTAGCTGTGAAAACGTTTAATAATTTTCACTGTTTCTAATCATGTTTCACCATTTTCTTTTTTTAATCCATTGCTCCTTGTTAATATCAGTTGAATGAAATGGGCAACAGTACATTTTGACCATGTTTAACCCCCCTAGAGGGTGATCTCCCCCCACAAAGAGGGCAGGGCTTAAAGGTCAAAGAGGTAAAGCAAGTACAGTATGTAATGCATTATACAGGGTGTCCCTCCACTTTCTTTTCCAGCTTTGTCAAATGAAAGTAGATGTATTTCTAAGATAAAAAAATTAACCCTAACAATACTGTATAAACATTGGTCTATGGGCATTGGTCTATATGGCATGAACACATTTTATAATTTCTTAAAAGTCAGAATACAGTACATAATTATAAAGACAGTAGTTAACCAAAATTTTACCCTCAAACAAGAGAACAGAAGGTTGAGATTCACTTTGAGTTTGCTCTTCATAAAAAAAAAAATAAAAAAAAATACAGTAAATCAATGTGGGTGAAGGAATGCCAGACATAGAGCCTTATGCAAGAAAACTTATGAGTTTTGTAATAATGATGATGATTAGTGTGTAATGGCTTCATGGAGTATCTATGGAGCAGTCATCAGTATATATATACCGATACTGTACATTTGTTAAGATGTGTGTTGTCTTTCAGGTCTGCAGGGGAGGACTATGGCAATGACGCTGTAGGTTACGTGCAACTGAGACGTACTGGTGGTCAGTGTGAAGTAGCTGCCAGGGTCACACCCGAGCACAAAGTATCTTCATGTCCCTACCGTGTACATGTCATCGTCGATGAAACAACGCAGAACATTGTTGATGCAAAGTGCGAAGATTGTGCAGCAGCAGAAGGGGACTGTAAACATGCTATTGCCCTTTTAGGGTGGCTTGAAAGGCGTAGTTCAGAAAAATCAGTAACATCAACAACATCATATTGGAAGAAAGCTAGGTTATCTAATGTCACCACTGAGACAAAGACAACCCCTCTGAAAAGTTTAAGAACAAATCCAAGAAAGGATAGCAAGACGTACAGTTGTGGTGGCAGGTTCCTCGCTGCAGTTATACAAGGTGCCCCTGCAGGAACAACAGGTTTAATATTTAATCATTTTGACAATACTCCAAATAGAGGTGAAAATCTAGGTGTTGATCGACTTCTACGTGAGTTTCTGAAGGGGAAAAGTGGACCACCTGACTGTGAACAGTTTATGCAGTTCTGTAAAGTGAGGATGACGGATGAGTTGTGTGAGGCAGTAAGGATCGAGACTACTTCACAGTACAAGTCACCACTGTGGCATGCAGTAAGGTTTGGTCGAGTAACTGCTTCAAAAGCCTATGCTGTGGCACACAGTTCTGCAGACATAAATTGTTCGTTAGTGAAGCTAGTGATTGGTGCAGCTAAACTCAAGGATACAACTGCTATGAAGAGGGGTAGAGAGTTGGAGCCCCGTGTACTTAGTGACCTGAAACAAAAAATTGGGCGTGTTTGTTCCACAGGAATATATTTAAGTCCAAAACACCCTGTGATGGGTGCCTCACCTGATGGTATTACAGATGATGGTCAGTGTGTAGTTGAAGTAAAATGTCCAGCTAGTGCAAAGAGCTTTCGAACATATATAAAAGATGATGGACAAGTAGCAGCAAAACATCTAGCACAGTTACAAATGTTAATGCATATGACAGAAAAAACACAAGCTTTGTTTTGTGTGGCTGACCCTGATTACGAACTGAACAACACTGTGAAAATAGTGAGGGTGATGTACGATCCTGACTATTCTAAGTCTCTCATGGAGCAATGTCAGAAGTTTTGGGAAAAAACTGTATTTCTTGAGCTTTGCAATGCATATTCCAAGTAACTTAGCTTCCTATAGTTTGAGACAACAGTAACTCGCAGGATGTAAATAATATTTTTGTTGTTGTCAGGAGTTATATACTGTACAGTAATTAATTTCAAAGGTAGCTTGGATGTTCCTCCTTTAATTTCGTGAGAATCATGTGTAAACATCTTGTTATTTAAAATATCAAGTCAATTATCTGAATGTTTTCTTCATTAAGGGTATACAGAGGCCCAGTTTCTTTGCAGTTTGGAGGAATCAGTAGTCCCCAATTTTTTATACAACACAGGCCCCTTAAAATTGTTAAAGCAGATCTTTACATAATTATTTAATCTTTTTCTATTATCACTTTCCTTCTCAAAATCTACAAGCAGATAGTTACATAATTATAAAATCTGGAATGCATTTAAATATCAATGTTCTCCACAAATATCATTGCAAAATTGTTTTCGCTCAACTTTTGAGCAAAATTTTTTTTGTAATATTTGTGGAGAACTTTGATATTTAAATGCATTCCAGATTTTACAATTATGTAACTATCTGCTTGTAGTTTAATAGTTTGAGAAGAAAATTGATGATAAAATAAGAGCAAAACACCTGTCTTATTTTAATTTGCACTTAGGAATGAAGCCACAGTTGTTTATGCTGACGTTTGTATGAGAGATATACTTACTTGATAAGACAATCTACACATGCACACTCATTATCATGTAATTTTTGTGTTGTGGTCTATGTGTCTACTGTACATTTTTTTTTTTTTTTTTACATATGCATGTTCTTCCTTGAAAATAAAACCACTGCAAAAAATAACAAATCATCTTTATTAAGTGTACTTATTTGTATTCTATATAGAGGCCAAACCACATTGATAATTTGCCGTTGCATGGTTCGTCATAGGTATAAGAGAAGGGGCTGAAAATAAACATGTAAAAGACAAAAATAATGGTGAATGGAAATAAGGCTCGAGAATAAATTCAGTCAGGAAGATGGCCATTTGGATGCTGTGGAAGAGGAGTGGGAGCAAACTCAATGCTGTGTACTGAGTGTAATAAATGGTGTCACCAACGATGCTCGGGTTGGAGAATTCTCCGAGGTGTGCAGAAGTGGTGGAGATGTGTGGGGTTGGAGACCTTTCTGTTAGGTTGAGGTAGAGAAGACTGAGATGGCTTGGACATTTGAGAAGAGCAGAAGGGGGTGTGATGAGTGAGGTATAGGTGAGAGTTGGGGGCCGGTGACCGAAGGAAGGCAGAAGAAAAAATGGAGAGCGTGTGTAATAAGAGGATATTAATTTTATGGTAATAGAAGAACATATAGTACAAGATAGACAGATGTAGAGAGCAGTCATCGCCCGTCCAACCCCATCCTAAATGGGAAAATATGAACGTTAAACGAAAATTATGATGATATAAGAGATGACTGGAACCTAACCCTTATACCTTGATGATGGGTTCTTGAAGATTGACCAAACCACACACAATTTGTACAATGTCATCCATCATGTCCATCTTAGAGATAGGGCACATGAATGCATTTCAAGAATTTTAAATACCCGAATACGACGAATTACCCTTTCTACATGAATGCGTAAACCTGCAATAACCTTCATACGGGAAACTTCTTTGGCTGGCAACTTTTGATCCTTGGCAACACTTGCAGGACGTGTTAAGTGACATCCTTTGGCTACCAGATCACCTTCAACTTCTTTGAAACCTCGATCAGCCAATACAGACATTCCTGGCTTCAAGCAGTCCAAGTACCCTGAACCTCGCAATAATTCTATATCACTAACTCTACCTGGCCTACCACAGGATATGAAATTGATCAGTCCAGCTGGGGTTACAGAGATCAAATACTTGACACTATTACATTTTTTGTACTCGGACCAAGTCATACTTTGGGTCATTGCTGAAGAAGACTTTTCTATTTGAATTTCAAAACAATCTATGATACTTTCTACATCAGAGTAATAAGCTTTAAATGCCAGAGGAAGTCTGCTCCTAATAACATCAGAGGGTGGCCAGTAGACAAGTTCTTTTAAACAGCCAGCCATGACCGGAACAACCCGAGTAAGTATTCGGCTCACACAACTCTTGCTGACACCAAACATGTCTGCTATAATATAATTTAATGTCCTAGTACGAATAACCATAAGGACCAACAGTACTTCATCTCGCGCTGACAATGTTTGCCCTCTGTTATGGTAAGATAAATTATTACAAATCAAGTCTATTATGTAACAATGGCCCTTTGCTAAACCTAGGTATCCAGAAGTGTTTTTCATTATCATTTTTCGGGTTTTCTTGAGTGATAATGCTCTTGCAATCTCATCATCTTCACTACAAGATGTACCGGTACTTCCAGAGGGCACATAATCCCTGGTATGGTCATCGTTCAAATAACAGCTGTCTGAAGTCCAAGACAGGTCCATATTTTCAGTAGTGGCAGAGCTGAGCTGCTGTGGATCAGTGTTGCATGCTGCATCTGCTCTCATCGGTGTCACTTGCACAGCCTTGGATCTTCTTTGTGAAGTCTGAAAGTGCAAAATATAATTAACCCACCTATGAAGCATATCAATCTAACCCACTCTGATTCTTGCTCACTTTTCCCATCTACCATGTACACCTTTCTTATGTCAATCTTCTGCATATTGCTCCTTTCCTATCAACTCCTTTGATATGTAAAATAATTCTTTCACCTAAACACTTTTCCTGGTACTGTCCGTTAAGCACTCATTCCTCTATATTTATCACATTCCCTTGTCTCCTTTGCCCTTACACAACAGTACAATACATGTTCTTTGCCAGCCCAAAGGTACCATGCCCTCCCTCATGCACACCTTAACCTAACCTGTATGTACAGTACCTCTCATACAATCCTCTTATTTCCAACACTAGCACTTTCTCACCAATACTTTAAGGAATAAAATGCTCCCTCAGTCTCACCAACACAACTTGCAGACCACAGTCCCTTGTAGAAGCTTTTTCAATTAATCCCAGGTCCCCAGAATGCCTGTTGCTGTCCTCTCCTGGATTCCCCACTGGCATGTCCATCACTCCATCCATTGGAGACACTGCATCTCCAGCTGTTCAAAAATAAGTCAACACATTAGTCAAGGTTATGACTGACAAAAAAGTACTGTAACACGATCTGAGCAATTCATAAATGTACAGATGATTGCAGGAATATTTTTCAAACATTTCAATACAGTAGGATTACTTTTGCTTGTTTTACCAATAATCTCTATCAAGCCATGTCAAGATGTTCATTGTTTATCCATAATATTATTGCATGAATATCAGTTAAATACACCAACAAAAAACATTGTTCATGCTGCTGTACTATAATAACACACTGTAAAGCAATATTCCTTTGTTAGACTGATTACCGTACACTTTACATGGATACTGTATAGCTATTGGAATATTAACAAACTTACCTATGGGAATTTGATTTTCTTTATCTGTCAGTATTTCTTGCAGAATCCTTTTTCTTTTCAGTGCTGCTCTATTATGACTGACTGATGTTGATGTATTCCTCCCTTGACATTCAAACTTGTGGGGTAAGACACCTGCCTTCAGCTTGATGTTGCCTCCCACCATAGAGTATTTCAGGTAGTTCTCCATGTCCTCCTCTAGCTGAAAATCAATTATAAAAATCTGATACAAAACATATATATTTACACCAGAAAACATCACACAAAGAAATAATAAATATGGTACTTTTACTCTGCCATAGTATGGTATACTTTGAGCTCATATATGAACTATAGTGCACAAATAAACTGTATTAAGAGATGCAAAGTTTTTGCTCCAAATTAAATGAAAATGGTAAGTGTTGTAGGTAGGTCAATAGAAAAACCATGCAGAAAGCATAATAAAACATACTGTATATATATTTTTCTCCCATCATTGGTACTAATAATGATAGTTACAGACCAATAGGCCTAGATTATGATGCAAAAGTATTTTTATATAGTTGTCAGAATATACAGGAAATACACAAGGTATGCAATATTATATTTACACTTGAAGGGCTGATTCAGTAAGTCCTGAAGATTGTGGGAAATAAGATTGTTTATCCCTATCAATAGCTAAATATCACATCACCCCATTATAGTTATTATTCCTTAGGATCCCAATCATATAAAATGACAGTAAATTTTTACAAGTTGCCACAACATATATATTTCCTAGAAGGATTTAGTGTGATTACCGGGACCTAACTGGGGCAGACTACCGGGACCTAACCTGGGCAGACTACCAGGACCTAACCAGGGCAGACTACCGGGACCTAACCTGGGCAGACTACCGGGACCTAACCTGGGCAGACTACCGGGACACAACCTGGGCAGACTACCGGGTCCTAAGCAGGAAAAAATATAGAGTAGAAATTAGTCAGACCTGACCTGATCTAACCTAATCTGGACTGGGACACACTACAGGGACCTAACCTAATTTGAACTGGGACACACTACCGTGACCTAACTTGGGCAGACTACAGGGACCTTAACTATAAGAGGTAACTACTGTTATGCAACATTTGCAGAAGAAATGGTATATAGAAAAGTGGTTTGTAATAGTGAAATATAAACACTGGTAATAGTAAAATTTTCGAAATCGAGTTGTGGAAACTTGTAAAAATATTCCTAAATGACTTTGAAATACAGTAATACTCACATTGAAATGATCTTGACAACAGTAAAGACTGCATTTCAGCACTGGAAACTTCCTATAGGCAGCCACCCACCACTGACTACGTTTCTTCTTGTCAGCTGGCACACAGAGGAATATTTTTCCTGGTGTGCTCTTGTCTGTGCTCGTACACATTGGTACGAAACACCAACGATTCTTCTTCTGCCCAGTAGACATTCTTGGAGCTCAAAAACAACACAGAAATGCACGTCAACACAGCAGCAGGAACATGTAAACAAACTTTGAAGGTGCGACTTGTGACGTCACGACCAATCAGAGGCCGTTTCTTGGTCACGTGATTTTTCGGCTACTTTATTTCGTATTTTTTCATGTATGTGAGTATTTTTTTCATATAAAATGGTTGCCAGAGTCATTTTTGGCGTATTTTTTACCTATAGAAGTACCCTACTTTAAATTTTCTTTGACTAGCAACTCGTCTATTCCATACCGTTAAAAAAAAACATACCTTACCGTAATTCCATACCGTTAAAAAAAAACATACCTTACCGTAATTCCATACCGTACTTTTAGATTTAAAAAAAACATACCTTACCGTAATTCCATACCGTACTTTTAGATTAAAAAAAAAACATACCATACCGTAATTCCATACCGTACTTTTAGATTAAAAAAAAACATACCTTACCGTACTTTTAGATTAAAAAAAACCATACCTTACCGTAATTCCATACCGTACTTTTAGATTAAAAAAACACATACCTTACCGTAATTCCATACCTTTAAAAAAAAAACATACCTTACCGTAATTCCATACCGTACTTTTAGATTAAATAAAAACATACCTTACCGTAATTCCATACCGTTAAAAAAAAACATACCTTACCGTAATTCCATACCGTACTTTTAGATTTAAAAAAAACATACCTTACCGTAATTCCATACCGAACTTTTGGATAAAAAAAAAACATACCATACCGTAATTCCATACCGTACTTTTAGATTAAAAAAAAACATACCTTACCGTACTTTTAGATTAAAAAAACCCATACCTTACCGTAATTCCATACCGTACTTTTAGATTAAAAAAACACATACCTTACCGTAATTCCATACCTTTAAAAAAAAAACATACCTTACCGTAATTCCATACCGTACTTTTAGATTTAAAAAACCCATACCTTACCGTAATTCCATACCGTACTTTTAGATTAAAAAAATACATACCTTACCGTAATTCCATACCGTTAAAAAAAAACATACCTTACCGTAATTCCATACCGTACTTTTAGATTAAAAAAATACATACCTTACCGTAATTCCATACCGTACTTTTAGATTAAAAAAAAACATACCTAACTGTAATTCCATACCGTACTTTTAGATTAAAAAAAAACTTACCTTACCGTACTTTTAGATTAAAAAAAAAACATACCTTACCGTAATTCCATACCGTTGTTTTAGATTAAAAAAAAACATACCTTACCGTAATTCCATACCGTACTTTTATATTAAAAAAAAACATACCTTACTGTAATTCCATACCGTTAAAAAAAAAAAACCTTACCGTAATTCCATACCGTACTTTTAGATTAAAAAAAACATACTTTACCGTAATTCCATACCGTAATTCCATACCGTTAAAAAAAAACATACCTTACCGTAATTCCATACCGTACTTTTAGATTAAAAAAAAATATACCTTACCGTAATTCCATACCGTACTTTTAGATAAAAAAAAAACATACCTTACCGTAATTCCATACCGTTAAAAAAAAACATACCTTACCGTAATTCCATACCGTACTTTTAGATTTAAAAAAAACATACCTTACCGTAATTCCATACCGTACTTTTAGATTAAAAAAAAACATACCTTACCGTAATTCCATACCGTACTATTAGATTAAAAAAAAACATACCTTACCGTAATTCCATACCGTAAAAAAAAAACATACCTTACCGTAATTCCATACCGTACTTTTAGATTGAAAAAAAAACATACCTTACCGTAATTCCATACCGTACTTTTAGATTAAAAAAAAACATACTTTACCGTAATTCCATACCGTTAAAAAAAAACATACCTTACCGTAATTCCATACCGTACTTTTAGATTAAAAAAAAAATACTTTACCGTACTTTTGGATTAAAAAAAAACATACCTTACCGTAATTCCATACCGTTAAAAAAAAACATACCTTACCGTAATTCCATACCGTACTTTTAGATTAAAAAAAACATACCTTACCGTAATTCCATACTGTACTTTTAGATTAAAAAAAAACATACATTACCGTAATTCCATACCGTACTTTTAGATTAAAAAAAACATACCTTACCGTAATTCCATACCGTACTTTTAGATTTAAAAAAAACATACCTTACCGTAATTCCATACCGTTGTTTTATATTTAAAAAAAACATACCTTACCGTAATTCCATACCGTACTTTAAGATTAAAAAAAAACATATCTTACCGTAATTCCATACCGTCCTTTTAGATTAAAAAAAACATACCTTACCGTAATTCCATACCTTTAAAAAAAAACATACCTTACCGTAATTCCATACCGTACTTTTAGATAAAAAAAAAACATACCTTACCGTAATTCCATACCGTACTTTTAGATTAAAAAAAAACTTACTTTACCTTAATTCCATACCGTTAAAAAAAAACATACCTTACCGTAATTCCATACCGTACTTTTAGATTAAAAAAAAAATTACTTTACCGTAATTCCATACCGTTAAAAAAAAACATACCTAACCGTAATTCCATACCGTACTTTTAGATTAAAAAAAAACATACCTAACCGTAATTCCATACCGTACTTTTAGATTTTAAAAAAACGTACCTTACCGTAATTCCATACCGTTAAAAAAAAAACATACCTTACCGTAATTCCATACCGTACTTTTAGATTAAAAAAAAACATACCATACCGTAATTCCATACCGTACTTTTAGATTAAAAAAAAACATACCTTACCGTAATTCCATACCGTACTTTTAGATTAAAAAAAAACATACCTTACCGTAATTCCATACCGTACTTTTATATTTAAAAAAACATACCTTACCGTAATTCCATACCGTTAAAAAAAACATACCTTACCGTAATTCCATACCGTACTTTTAGATTTAAAAAAACATACCTTACCGTAATTCCATACCGTACTTTTAGATTGAAAAAAAAACATACCTTTCCGTAATTCCATACCGTACTTTTAGATTGAAAAAAAAACATACCTTACCGTAATTCCATACCGTACTTTTAGATTAAAAAAAAACATACCTTACCGTAATTCCATACCGTACTTTAAGATTAAAAAAAAACATACCATACCGTAATTCAATACCGTACATTTAGATTTAAAAAAAACATACCTTACCATAATTCCATACCTTTAAAAAAAAACATACCTTACCGTAATTCCATACCGTACTTTTAGATTAAATAAAAACATACCTTACCGTAATTCCATACCGTACTTTTAGATTAAAAAAAAACATACCTTACCGTAATTCCATACCGTTAAAAAAAAACATGCCTTACCGTAATTCCATACCGTACTTTTAGATTAAAAAAAAACATACCTTACCGTAATTCCATACCGTACTTTTAGATTAAAAAAAAACATACCTAACCGTAATTCCATACCGTACTTTTAGATTAAAAAAAAACATACCTTACCGTAATTCCATACCGTTAAAAAAAAACATACCTTACCGTAATTCCATACCGTACTTTTAGATTAAAAAAAAACATACCTTACCGTAATTCCATACCGTACTTTTAGATTATAAAAAAACATACCTTACCGTAATTCCATAATGTACTTTTAGATTAAAAAAAAACATACCTTACCGTAATTCCATACCGTTAAAAAAAAACATACCTTACCGTAATTCCATACCGTACTTTTAGATTAAAAAAAAACATACCTTACCGTAATTCCATACCGTTAAAAAAAAACATACCTTACCGTAATTCCATACCGTTAAAAAAAAACATACCTTACCGTAATTCCATACCGTACTTTTAGATTTAAAAAAAACATACCTTACCGTAATTCCATACCGTACTTTTAGATTAAAAAAAAACATACCTTACCGTAATTCCATACCGTACTTTTATATTTAAAAAAAACATACCTTACCGTAATTCTATACTGTACTTTTAGATTAAAAAAAAAATATACCTTACTGTAATTCCATACCGTAATTTTAGATTAAAAACAAAAATACCTTACCGTAATTCCATACCGTACTTTTAGATAAAAAAAAACATACCTTACCGTAATTCCATACCGTACTTTTAGATTAAAAAAAAACATGCCTTACCGTAATTCCATACCGTACTTTTAGATTAAAAAAAAACATACCTTACCGTAATTCCATACCGTACTTTTAGATTAAAAACCTAACCTAACCTAACCTAACCTCACCTCACCTCACCTCACCTCACCTCACCTATTTAAAATCCTTTTTATAATTGGTTTCAGTGGAGCCTCGAACCTACGACCCAGTGGCCTATCAATTCACTTTCCAGCACCATAACCACTAGGCCACCAGCCCCCACAAAAATAGGCAATCAGATGTTATATTTATATACCACACAAATTAGTTTATTGCTCATATTTCTTAATTAAACCCATTGGGGATGCTCCAATGACATAGATTAGGTGTATTTTATGATGTAGAATCCAAATGACAGGTGAAAACAGGTCAAAAAGCCATTATTCTAGTCAAAACAAGTCAATATAGGGGTTGGATATGTAATGCCTGAGCCAACCAGATTTTTATTTAGTTAATGCTTATATTTCTTAATTATTCACATTGGGGATGCTACAATCACCTCTATTATATGTAGTTTATGTTTTATAATCCAAATTACAGGTGAAAACAGGTCAAAAACTCGTTATTATAGAGATATAATTGATAAACGAAAGAAATAGGGTGAAGAGAGAAGCATGGGATCTGGTAACATTGTATGCATCTGATCTGGCAACACTGCTATTGATAAATAGAGGTAAACAAAGTGCTTTGTGTATTAACCAACTTATTACATCATTTTGGTAAGTTATACATTATTTATAGTACCTTTAGTATTCAGTAAATAATAAATAATACCTTTAGTATTCAGTAAACAATAAATAATGTTGATAAATGTGTTAAAATAATGATATTAGGTAATGATAACTTTCGTGTGTGTGTGTGTGTGTGTCTCTGTCTCTCTATCTCCCTCTATCTCTCTCTATCTCTCTCTCTCTTAATGATGTATTAGTATTATTATTAATATTATTAAGCAAACCTAATCTATTGTAATTTCAACAGGTGCTAACGAGATGATGAAAGCTGATGAAAGGTAATTATTATTATTATTATTATTGTTATTATTATTATTATTATTGGTAAAATTACAGAAGTACTCCATTCACTATATTGTACATTTTTTATATAATTATTCACTATTTTGGAACATTTTAACTAACACTTTTCATCTATGGTGTTTGTTTTGAAATTAGTCTGACCTAACCTAGACCACGGCAGACTACCAGGACCTAACCTGGGCTAACTACCTGAACCTAACCTGGGCAGACTACCGGGACCTAACCGGGGCTAACTACCGGGACCTAACCTGGGCAAACTACCGGGACCTAACCTGGGCAAAATACAGGGATATAACTGTAATTCCATACCGTACTTTTAGATTTAAAAAAAAAACATACCTTACCGTAATTCCATACCGTACTTTTAGATTAAAAAAAAACCATACCATTCTTAAACAAATAATGGGTATTTATTTAAACTTACGTACATGAGAATACGTACATGAGAATACGTACATGAATACGTACATCCATGTGAAAACACACACATGGGAAAATACACACATGGGAAGATACACACATGGGAAAATACACACATGGGAAAATACGCACATGGGAAGATACGCACATGGGAAGATACACACATGGGAAAATACGCACATGGGACAATACGCACACGGAAAGATACACACATGGGAAAATACGCACATGGGAAGATACACACACGGGACAATACACACACGGGAAAATACGCACATGGGAAAATATGGCGACCCGGGTTGTCGGAAAACCCCCGGGTTGTCGGAAAAAACCCGGGTTGTCTTAAAAAACCCGGGTTGTCGGAAAAAACCCGGGTTGTCGGAAAAAACCCGGGTTGTCGGAAAAAACCCGGGTTGTCGGAAAAAACCCGGGTTGTCGGGAAAAACCCGGGTTGTCCTGAAAAACCCGGGTTGTCGGAAAAAACCCGGGTTGTCGAAAAAAAACCCGGGTTGTCGGAAAAAAACCGGGTTGTCGGAAAAAACCCGGGTTGTCGAGAAAAACCCGGGTTGTCGAAAAAACCCGGGTTGTCGTAAAAAACCCGGGTTGTCGTAAAAAACCCGGGTTGTCGTAAAAAACCCGGGTTGTCGTAAAAAACCCGGGTTGTCGTAAAAAAACCGGGTTGTCGTAAAAAAACCGGGTTGTCGTAAAAAACCCGGGTTGTCGAAAAAACCCGGGTTGTCGTAAAAAACCCGGGTTTTCGGGAAAAACCCGGGTTGTCGTAAAAAACCCGGGTTGTCGAAAAAAACCCGGGTTGTCGAAAAAAACCCGGGTTGTCGGAAAAAGCCCGGGTTGTCGGAAAAAACTCGGGTTGTCGGGAAAAACCCGGGTTGTCGGAAAAAACCCGGGTTGTCGGGAAAAACCCGGGTTGTCGGGAAAAACCCGGGTTGTCGGGAAAAACCCGGGCTGTCGGCAAAAACCCGGGTTGTCGGGAAAAACCCGGGTTGGCACACGGGAAAATACGCACACGGGAAAATACGCACACGGGAAAATACGCACACGGAAAAATACGCACACGGGTAAATACGCACACGGAAAAATACGCACACGGAAAAATACGCACACGGAAAAATACGCACACGGAAAAATACGCACACGGAAAAATACGCACACGGAAAAATACGCACACGGAAAAATACGCACACGAAAGAATACGCACACGGAATAATACGCACACGGAAAAATACGCACACGGGAAAATACGCACACGGAAAAATACGCACACGGAAAAATACGCTCACGGAAAAATACGCACACGGAAAAATACGCACACGGGAAAATACGCACACGGAAAAATACGCACACGGAAAAATACGCACACGGGAAAATACGCACACGGAAAAATACGCACACGGAAAAATACGCACACGGGAAAATACGCACACGGGAAAATACGCACACGGGAAAATACGCACACGGGAAAGTACGCACACGGGAAAATACGCACACGGGAAAATACGCACACGGGTAAATACGCACACGGAAAAATACGCACACGGGGAAATACGCACAAAGACGCACACGGGGAAATACGCACACGGGGAAATACGCACATGGGTATATACGCACATGGGAAAATACGCACATTTGCGTATGATGGTGTGTGTGTACGTATGGAGTGTCTGTATATTCATGCTTTTTCGCGTACATGGAATTGTTGATAGTTACTGAGATACACAGGGGTTGATATTTCTATGTGCGTATGAGGTTGTGTGTGTACGTATGGAGTGTATTTATGTTCATGCTTTTTCGCGTACATGGAATTGTTGATAGTTACTGAGATACACAGGGGTTGATATTTCTATGTGCGTATGAGGTTGTGTGTGTACGTATGGAGTGTATTTATGTTCATGCTTTTTCGCGTACATGGAATTGTTGATAGTTACTGAGATACACAGGGGTTGATATTTCTATGTGCGTATGAGGGTGTGTGTGTACGTATGGAGTGTATTTATTATTGGCAACACTGCTTTTATTATTGGCAACAATTTTTTTTATTTTTAACAACATTTTTTTCATATTTTACTATTTTTTGTCAAAAATATCTTATATAAAGTGAAATTTCTCATCTTAGGAAATAGATAAATAGATACATGTATATACCAAAAGATAGACGATAAAATTATCTAATAGATGTCATCAACAAATTGTCAATAGATAGATAAATAGACGAGTAATTAATGAAGAAATGGGACACTTTGGTAATATTTTACTATTTTTAGTCAAAAATATATTATATAAAGTGAAATTTCTCAACTTAGGAAATAGATAAATAGATACATGTATATACCAAAAGATAGACAATATAATTATCTATTAGATGCCATCAATAAATTTTCCATTGATAGATAAATAGACGAGTAATAAATGAATAAATAAAGACATTTTGGTCATATTTTACAATTTGGTCAAAAATATATTATATAAAGAGAAATTTCTCATCTTATGAAATAGATAAATTAATACATGTATATACCAAAAGATAGACAATAAAATTATCTATTAGATGCCATCAAAAAATTGTCGATAGATAGATAAATAGACGAGTAATTAACGAAAAAATGGGACACTTTGGTCATATTTTACTATTTTTAGTCAAAAATATATAATATAAAGTGAAATTTCTTATCTTAGGAAATAGATAAATAGATACATGAAAAAACCAAAAGATAGACAATACAATTATCTATTAGAAGCCATCAACAAATTTTCCATAGATAGATAAATAGACGAGTAATAAATGAAAAAATAAAGACATTTTGGTCATATTTTACAATTTTGTCAAAAATATATTATATAAAGTGACATTTCTCAAATTATGAAATAGATAAATTGATACATGTATATACGAAAAGATAGACATTAAAATTATCTATTAGATGCCATAAACAAATTGTCGATAGATAGATAAATAGATGAGTAATAAATGAAATAATTAAGACACTTTTGTCATATTTTACAATTTTTAGTCAAAAATATATTATATAAAGTGAAATTTCTCCTCTTAAAAAATAGATAAATAGATACATGTATATACCAAAAGATAGACGATAAAATTATCTAATAGATGCCATGAACAAATTGTTGATAGATAGATAAATAGACGAGTAATTAATGAAGAAATGGGACACTTTGGTCATATTTTACATTTTTTTGTCAAAAATATAATATGTAAAGTGAAATTTCTCATCTTAGGAAATAGATAAATAGATACATGTAAAAACCAAAAGATTGACAATAAAATTATATATTAGATGCCATCAACAAATTTTCCATAGATAGATAAATAGACGAGTAATAAATGAATAAATAAAGATATTTTGGTCATATTTTACAATTTTGTCAAAAATATATTATATCAAGTGAAATTTCTCATCTTAGGAAATAGATAAATTGATACAAGTATATACATGCTTTTTTTTCTAGACTATATAATTTTTAATAGTTACAGTGACACACATGTATGGTAACACTGGTAACCAATATGGTAACACTGCTAATGTGGATTTGAACAGAGAAGTATCAGCCAAGGTTTGTTTATATTATAATTTTCCTTTATAATTAATGTTTATGTGTATTTACAAGTCTATATAATAACATAACATAATTACTAATATCAGTTTATAATAATAATAACATAATAGTACCATAAATAACTGTTATTATATATTAATATTGTAATTAATTAATTATTAGCTAATGTATACTGTGTTATTATGATTAGGAGTAGGGGACAGGCTTGGGGGGGACTGGGGGGTGGGAGAATAAGGGGACAGGCTTGGGGGGGGGACTGGGGGTTGGGGGAATAAGGGGACAGGCTTGGGGTGCATAGAACACTGTTTTGAAACAAATAATGGGTATTTATTTAAACTAATGCCGTTCCGAAACAAATAATGGGTATTTATTTAAACTTACGTACATGAGAATACGTACATGAGAATACATACATGAGAATACGTACATGAGAATACGTACATGAGAATACGTATATGAGAATAATATTATGCACATGGAAATAAAATACACACATGGGAAAATGAAATAATTATCCATGTGAAAATACACACATGGGAAAATACACACATGGGAAAATACACACACGGGAAAATACACACACGAGAAAATACACACATGGGAAAATACACACATGGGAAAATACACACATGGGAAAATACACATATGAGGAAATCTTTTGAATATATTTTTTAGGAGAGAGAGAGAGAGAGAGAGAGAGAGAGAGAGAATGCATGTTTGTGTATGAGAGAAATATATATATATAGAGAAAAAATGTGTGTGTGTGCATGTATGTGTATGAGAGAGAGAGAGAGAGAGAGAGAGAGAGAGAGAGAGAGAGAGAGAGAGAGAGAGAGAGAGAGAGAGAGAATGTGTGTATGGGTACAGTACAGTATTACAGTACAGAATTACAGTATGGTAGGCCTATGGTATTTTATATATATGGTATTTTATTATTTATGTACGTATTCTCATGTACGTATTCTCATGTACGTATTCTCAAGTACGTATTCTCATGTACGTATTCTCATGTACGTATTCTCATGTACGTATTCTCATGTACGTATTCTCATGTACGTATTCTCATGTACGTATTCTCATGTAAGTATTCTCATGTAAATATTCTCATGTACGTATTCTCATGTAAGTATTCTCATGTACGTATTCTCATGTACGTATTCTCATGTACGTATTCTCATGTAAGTATTCTCATGTAAGTATTCTCATGTAAATATTCTCATGTACGTATTCTCATGTACTTATTCTCATGTACGTATTCTCATGTAAGTATTCTCATGTACGTATTCTCATGTACGTATTCTCATGTACGTATATTGATGTGTATATATGTACACATATACACATGTATATACACACACTCACACACACGTACACACACACACACACACACACACACACACACATACACACATTCCGTTGGAAGTACGTTGATGACTCAACAGTGGGTATCACCATCAACAATGACTCACCAGACTACACCCCACTCCAGCATATTCTCGACAGACTACAGACATGGACAACCACCAACAACGTCACCATCAACAGCAACAAGACAGTTGTGATGCACTTCAGCACGTCAGTAACTGGAGTGCCACCACCAACTGTTACAATAGGGGGACATCAACTACGAGTGGTTGATTCTACCAAACTCCTTGGCATCACTATTGACTCTAAACTTAACTGGAAGCAGCATGTCGGCAACACCATCAAAACTGCTTCCTACAAATTATATATGCTAAGGAGACTAAAATCCCTGGGCATGGCACCACCTGAGCTGAGGACTATATATACAACATTCATTCTTCCCAAACTCACCTATTCAGCACCAGCCTGGGCTTCTTCACTCACTCTCACACAACAACGACAGCTAGAAAGAGTTCAAAAAAGAGCCTGCAAAATCATACTCGGCGTAACATATACCAGCTACGAACTTGCCCTGACCACCTTGAACCTGACCACACTCTCCCACCACCACATGCACATCCTCAAACAGTTTGGGACCAAGCTCCTCACACACCCCAGACATAGACATTTATTACCACCACTAAACCCACCTCCCAGACGCACTACAAGACACCACAACAAAATTAAACCTATCAGAGCAACCACAGACAGATATAAGAAAAGCGCCATACCAACCATAGTCAACACAATAAATAACTCCTAAATAACACACACACACACACACACTCACACACACACACACAGGCCCACACTGCACCTCAATATTAATCCCCCCCTTAATCCTAATCCTGACCTGACACCACTACTCTCCCAGGACATGTACACATGTACAGTACCATAGTATTTATATATTTGTATTTGTATATTTCTGTATTTTTCTATGCTCTGCAATCAATTTATTATTCATCTCTAATATTTATTCATGTATCCATTCATTCATCCTCATTTTATTATCATTTTAAATGTATTATGTATATTTTCAGCCTATCAGCTGCCATTCACCAATAAACCGTATATTATTATTATTATTATTATTTATTATACACACACACAGGTCATTAGTGTATATATTTTATTTCCATGACCTGTATTTTATTTTCATGTATGTATTTTATTTCCATGACCAGTATTTTATTTTCATATATGTATTTTCAGTCTGCTAGGAAACAGAACCAGAAGAGCAGAAAGCTTCGAATCGCCTGGTATTGTTCATTTCCCCACCCAATACACACATATAGAGACTGAGTATGAATGCAGGGTATGTGTGAGTGTGTGTGTGTGGTGTGTGTGTGTGTGTGTGTGTGTGTGTGTGCCTGCCGTTCGTCTCTGGTCAGGGATTACGTATTACGAGTCGACTGTACAGTTGCCAAAAAAGGTATTGCGACAAATCTTGATAGAACTTTTTTCATCTCTCTCTCTCTCTCTCTCTCTCTCTCTCTCTCTCTCTCTCTCTCTCTCTCTCTCTCTCTCTCTCTCTCTCTCTCTCTCTCTCTCCTTCCTTCGTGCTTGCTGTCCTATAATAATAATAATAATAAATAAATAAATAATAATGTGTTTCAATTTCCTTAGTAAAAATATAATTATAAAAATATTTATTACTTATCCCATGAAATAAATGGGTTTAATATTAGTCAATAATTAATTGAGGTGTAAAGAAATATACAATAATAAATCATTCAGGTGTTAAAAAGATTATCATAAAAATATCATAGTAAAAAAATCGAAAAAATAAATGTGATACCATTTTCTCTGATTAAGAAACCTTTGTAAATTGGTGGCAATATTGGAGCAACTTGATTCCTCCAATGGGTTTAATAAATGGGTTTAATATTAAATAATTATCCCATGAAATAAATGGGTTTAATATTAAATAATTATCCCATGAAATAAATGGGTTTAATAATAAATCATTATCCCATGAAATAAATGGGTTTAATATTAAATAATTATCCCATGAAATAAATGGGTTTAATAATAAATCATTATCCCATGAAATAAATGGGTTTAATATTAAATAATTATCCCATGATATAAATGGGTTAAATATTTATCAATAATTAGTACCCATTATTACCTCTGATTCCCCATATCTAGTGAAAATTCCCCATATTTGGCATCACTTATAGAGAAAATGTTGGCTGAAAATTAATGTTTGAATGGCAGTCCATAAACAGGGTTACTGAGTTGCCTTGGGGTGGGTGGTGTGGTGTTAGGGGGGGGGGGTAGGGACATGGGTGTGAGGGAGGGGGTATGGGTAGGGGGGTTGGAGGGTAGGGGGGAGGGCAAGTCTACTCAGTAACCCTGTTTATGGACTGCCATTGGAAAGAAAAATTCTGAGCCAATTCAATCTCTTTCACTCTCTCTCTATTTACCCTTCATTCCCCTCTCCTTTACCTCTCTCTATCTCTCTATCTCTCTCTATCCCTATTTCCTCCCTCACACCCCACAATCCTCCCCTATCCCCAGAGAGAAAGGGAGTGAGAGAGAGAGAGAGAGAGAGAGAGAGAGAGAGAGGTGAATATTGGCTCAGAATTTTTCTTTCCAATGGCAGTCCATAAACAGGGTTACTGAGTTGCCTTGCCCTCCCCCCTACCCTGGGGTGGGTGGTGTGGTGTTAGGGGGTGGGTAGGGGTATGGGTGTGAGGGAGGGGGTATGGGTAGAGTGGATGGAGGGTAGGGGGGAGGGCAAGGCAACTCAGTAACCCTGTTTATGGACTGCCATTGGAAAGAAAAATTCTGAGCCAATATTCTCTCTCCTTCATCCCTAACCCTCACCTTTACCTCTCTCTCTCTCTCTCTCTCTCTCTCTCTGGGGATAGGGGAGGATTGTGGGGTGTGAGGGAGGAAATAGGGATAGAGAGAGATAGAGAGAGATAGAGAGAGGTAAAGGAGAGGGGAATGAAGGGTAAATAGAGAGAGAGTGAAAGAGATTGAATGAATTGGCTCAGAATTTTTCTTTCCAATGGCAGTCCATAAACAGGGTTACTGAGTTGACTTGCCCTCCCCCCTACCCTCCAACCCCCCTACCCATACCCCCTCCCTCACACCCATGTCCCTACCCCCCCCCCCCTAACACCACACCACCCACCCCAAGGCAACTCAGTAACCCTGTTTATGGACTGCCATTCAAACATTAATTTTCAGCCAACATTTTCTCTATATAAGTGATGCCAAATATGGGGAATTTTCACTAGATATGGGGAATCAGAGGTAATAATGGGTACTAATTATTGATAAATATTTAACCCATTTATATCATGGGATAATTATTTAATATTAAACCCATTTATTTCATGGGATAATGATTTATTATTAAACCCATTTATTTCATGGGGTAATTATTTAATATTAAACCCATTTATTTTATGGGATAATTATTTAATATTAAACCCATTTATTTCATGGGATAATGATTTATTATTAAACCCATTTATTTTATGGGATAATGATTTAATATTAAACCCATTTATTTCATGGGATAATTATTTAATATTAAACCCATTTATTTCATGGGATAATGATTTATTATTAAACCCATTTATTTTATGGGATAATGATTTAATATTAAACCCATTTATTTCATGGGATAAATATTTAATATTAAACCCATTTATTTTATGGGATAATTATTTAATATTAAACCCATTTATTTCATGGGACAATTATTTAATATTAAACCCATTTATTTCATGGGATAATTATTTAATATTAAACCCATTTATTTCATGGGATAATTATTTAATATTAAACCCATTTATTTCATGGGATAATTATTATTTACATATAAATTTTATACTATGGAAATTGAAACACATTATTATTTATATATTTATTCATTATTAATTATTATTGGACAGCAAACACATAAGAGAGAGAGAGAGAGAGAGAGAGAGAGAGAGAGAGAGAGAGAGAGAGAGAGAGAGAGAGAGAGAGAGAGAGAGAGAGAGAGAGGCAGAGAAATAAAATAGATGGAAAGTAGGGACAAATAAAATATATTTTTATATCTTTATTTATTTATATATTTAATGGTTACTGACAAAATGCTGGATGAATTGGAAAAAATTTGGAAACTATGAAAAAAATATTCGTAAATCTATAATTATTTCTAAACAATATACTATTTAGAAACGATTAAATAATTTGTTATTATGCGGAATTTCATGCTCTTTCTAATGGTACTAATGTCATTTTTGTAGCATTAATGGTTGCTGAGAAAATCGAGATTGTATTGAAAAAGATTTAGAAAAAAAAATAATACTTCTTTCATTTCATTCTAGGATTACTCCTATAATATATTATTCATAAACTATTATAGAATATATTATTATGTAGAATTTTATGGATGAATTGGAAAAAATTTGGAAACTATGAAAAAAATATTCATAAATCTATAATTATTTCTAGAAAATATACTATTTAGAAACTATTAAATAATTTGTTATTATGAGGAATGTCATGCTCTTTCTAATGGTACTAATGTCATTTTTGTAGCATTAATGGTTGCTGAGAAAATCGAGATTGAATTGGAAAAGATTTGAAAAAAAAATTAATACTTCTTTCATTTCATTCTAAGATTACTCCTATAATATATTATTCATAAACTATTATAGAATATATTATTATGTAGAATTTTATGCTCTTTCTAATGGTACTAATGCTATTTTTGTACCATTAATGGTTACTGAGAAAAGGCTGGATTAATTGGAAAAAAAATGGAAACTATGAAAAAAATATTCATAAATCTATAATTATTTCTAGAAAATATACTATTTAGAAACTATTAAATAATTTGTTATTATGCGGAATTTCATGCTCTTTCTAATGGTACTAATGTCATTTTTGTAGCATTAATGGTTGCTGAGAAAATCGAGATTGAATTGGAAAAGATTTGAAAAAAAAAATAATACTTCTTTCATTTCATTCTAAGATTACTCCTATAATATATTATTCATAAACTATTATAGAATATATTATTATGTAGAATTTTATGCTCTTTCTAATGGTACTAATGCTATTTTTGTACCATTAATGGTTACTGAGAAAAGGCTGGATGAATTGGAAAAAAATTGGAAACTATGAAAAAAATATTCATAAATCTATAATTATTTCTAGAAAATATACTATTTAGAAACTATTAAATAATTTGTTATTATGCGGAATTTCATGCTCTTTCTAATGGTACTAATGTCATTTTTGTAGCATTAATGGTTGCTGAGAAAATCGAGATTGAATTGGAAAAGATTTGAAAAAAAAATTAATACTTCTTTCATTTCATTCTAAGATTACTCCTATAATATATTATTCATAAACTATTATAGAATATATTATTATGTAGAATTTTATGCTCTTTCTAATGGTACTAATGCTATTTTTGTACCATTAATGGTTACTGAGAAAAGGCTGGATGAATTGGAAAAAATTTGGAAACTATGAAAAAAATATTCATAAATCTATAATTATTTCTAGAAAATATACTATTTAGAAACTATTAAATAATTCGTTATTATGCGGAATTTCATGCTCTTTCTAATGGTACTAATGTCATTTTTGTAGCATTAATGGTTGCTGAGAAAATCGAGATTGAATTGGGAAAGATTTGAAAAAAAAATTAATACTTCTTTCATTTCATTCTAAGATTACTCCTATAATATATTATTCATAAACTATTATAGAATATATTATTATGTAGAATTTTATGGATGAATTGAAAAAAATTTGGAAACTATGAAAAAAATATTCATAAATCTATAATTATTTCTAGAAAATATACTATTTAGAAACTATTAAATAATTTGTTATTATGCGGAATGCCATGCTCTTTCTAATGGTACTAATGTCATTTTTGTAGCATTAATGGTTGCTGAGAAAATCGAGATTGAATTGGAAAAGATTTGAAAAAAAAATTAATACTTCTTTCATTTCATTCTAAGATTACTCCTATAATATATTATTCATAAACTATTATAGAATATATTATTATGTAGAATTTTATGCTCTTTCTAATGGTACTAATGCTATTGTTGTACCATTAATGGTTACTGAGAAAAGGCTGGATGAATTGGAAAAAATTTGGAAACTATGAAAAAAATATTCATAAATCTATAATTATTTCTAGAAAATATACTATTTAGAAACTATTAAATAATTTGTTATTATGCGGAATTTCATGCTCTTTCTAATGGTACTAATGTCATTTTTGTAGCATTAATGGTTGCTGAGAAAATCGAGATTGAATTGGAAAAGATTTGAAAAAAAAATTAATACTTCTTTCATTTCATTCTAAGATTACTCCTATAATATATTATTCATAAACTATTATAGAATATATTATTATGTAGAATTTTATGCTCTTTCTAATGGTACTAATGCTATTTTTGTACCATTAATGGTTACTGAGAAAAGGCTGGATGAATTGGAAAAAATTTGGAAACTATGATAAAAATATTCATAAATCTATAATTATTTCTAGAAAATATACTATTTAGAAACTATTAAATAATTTGTTATTATGCGGAATTTCATGCTCTTTCTAATGGTACTAATGTCATTTTTGTAGCATTAATGGTTGCTGAGAAAATCGAGATTGAATTGGAAAAGATTTGAAAAAAAAATTAATACTTCTTTCATTTCATTCTAAGATTACTCCTATAATATATTATTCATAAACTATTATAGAATATATTATTATGTAGAATTTTATGGATGAATTGGAAAAAATTTGGAAACTATGAAAAAAATATTCATAAATCTATAATTATTTCGAGAAAATATACTATTTAGAAACTATTAAATAATTTGTTATTATGCGGAATGTCATGCTCTTTCTAATGGTACTAATGTCATTTTTGTAGCATTAATGGTTGCTGAGAAAATCGAGATTGAATTGGAAAAGATTTGAAAAAAAAATTAATACTTCTTTCATTTCATTCTAAGATTACTCCTATAATATATTATTCATAAACTATTATAGAATATATTATTATGTAGAATTTTATGCTCTTTCTAATGGTACTAATGCTATTTTTGTACCATTAATGGTTACTGAGAAAAGGCTGGATGAATTGGAAAAAATTTGGAAACTATGAAAAAAATATTCATAAATCTATAATTATTTCTAGAGAATATACTATTTAGAAACTATTAAATAATTTTTTATTATGCGGAATTTCATGCTCTTTCTAATGGTACTAATGTCATCTTTGTAGCATTAATGGTTGCTGAGAAAATCGAGATTGGCTTGGAAAAGATTTGAAAAAAAAATTAATACTTCTTTCATTTCATTCTAAGATTACTCCTATAATATATTATTCATAAACTATTATAGAATATATTATTATGTAGAATTTTATGCTCTTTCTAATGGTACTAATGCTATTTTTGTACCATTAATGGTTACTGAGAAAAGGCTGGATGAATTGGAAAAAATTTGGAAACTATGAAAAAAATATTCATAAATCTATAATTATTTCTAGAAAATATACTATTTAGAAACTATTAAATAATTTGTTATTATGCGGAATTTCATGCTCTTTCTAATGGTACTAATGTCATTTTTGTAGCATTAATGGTTGCTGAGAAAATCGAGATTGAATTGGAAAAGATTTGAAAAAAAAATTAATACTTCTTTCATTTCATTCTAAGATTACTCCTATAATATATTATTCATAAACTATTATAGAATATATTATTATGTAGAATTGTATGCTCTTTCTAATGGTACTAATGCTATTTTTGTACCATTAATGGTTACTGAGAAAAGGCTAGATGAATTGGAAAAAATTTGGAAACTATGAAAAAATTATTCATAAATCTATAATTATTTCTAGAAAATATACTATTTAGAAACTATTAAATAATTTGTTATTATGCGGAATGTCATGCTCTTTCTAATGGTACTAATGTCATTTTTGTAGCATTAATGGTTGCTGAGAAAATCGAGATTGAATTGGAAAAGATTTGAAAAAAAAATTAATACTTCTTTCATTTCATTCTAAGATTACTCCTATAATATATTATTCATAAACTATTATAGAATATATTATTATGTAGAATTTTATGCTCTTTCTAATGGTACTAATGCTATTTTTGTACCATTAATGGTTACTGAGAAAAGGCTGGATGAATTGGAAAAAATTTGGAAACTATGAAAAAAATATTCATAAATCTATAATTATTTCTAGAGAATATACTATTTAGAAACTATTAAATAATTTTTTATTATGCGGAATTTCATGCTCTTTCTAATGGTACTAATGTCATCTTTGTAGCATTAATGGTTGCTGAGAAAATCGAGATTGGCTTGGAAAAGATTTGAAAAAAAAATTAATACTTCTTTCATTTCATTCTAAGATTACTCCTATAATATATTATTCATAAACTATTATAGAATATATTATTATGTAGAATTTTATGCTCTTTCTAATGGTACTAATGCTATTTTTGTACCATTAATGGTTACTGAGAAAAGGCTGGATGAATTGGAAAAAATTTGGAAACTATGAAAAAAATATTCATAAATCTATAATTATTTCTAGAAAATATACTATTTAGAAACTATT
The DNA here is from genome assembly GCA_034508575.1 of Petrolisthes manimaculis. Classification (NCBI taxonomy): domain Eukaryota; kingdom Metazoa; phylum Arthropoda; class Malacostraca; order Decapoda; family Porcellanidae; genus Petrolisthes; species Petrolisthes manimaculis. The sequence goes on along the minus strand of JAWZYT010002956.1, from coordinate 82,379 downwards.
AAATAATTTGTTATTATGCGGAATGTCATGCTCTTTCTAATGGTACTAATGTCATTTTTGTAGCATTAATGGTTGCTGAGAAAATCGAGATTGAATTGGAAAAGATTTGAAAAAAAAATTAATACTTCTTTCATTTCATTCTAAGATTACTCCTATAATATATTATTCATAAACTATTATAGAATATATTATTATGTAGAATTGTATGCTCTTTCTAATGGTACTAATGCTATTTTTGTACCATTAATGGTTACTGAGAAAAGGCTGGATGAATTGGAAAAAATTTGGAAACTATGAAAAAATTATTCATAAATCTATAATTATTTCTAGAAAATATACTATTTAGAAACTATTAAATAATTTGTTATTATGCGGAATGTCATGCTCTTTCTAATGGTACTAATGTCATTTTTGTAGCATTAATGGTTGCTGAGAAAATCGAGATTGAATTGGAAAAGATTTGAAAAAAAAATTAATACTTATTTCATTTCATTCTAAGATTACTCCTATAATATATTATTCATAAACTATTATAGAATATATTATAATGTAGAATTTTATGCTCTTTCTAATGGTACTAATGCTATTTTTGTACCATTAATGGTTACTGAGAAAAGGCTGGATGAATTGGAAAAAATTTGGAAACTATGAAAAAAATATTCATAAATCTATAATTATTTCTAGAAAATATACTATTTAGAAACTATTAAATAATTTGTTATTATGCGAAATTTCATGCTCTTTCTAATGGTACTAATGTCATTTTTGTAGCATTAATGGTTGCTGAGAAAATCGAGATTGAATTGGAAAAGATTTGAAAAAAAAAATAATACTTCTTTCATTTCATTCTAAGATTACTCCTATAATATATTATTCATAAACTATTATAGAATATATTATTATGTAGAATTTTATGCTCTTTCTAATGGTACTAATGCTAATTTTGTACCATTAATGGTTACTGAGAAAAGGCTGGATGAATTGGAAAACATTTGGAAACTATGAAAAAAATATTCATAAATCTATAATTATTTCTAGAAAATATACTATTTAGAAACTATTAAATAATTTGTTATTATGCGGAATTTCATGCTCTTTCTAATGGTACTAATGTCATTTTTGTAGCATTAATGGTTGCTGAGAAAATCGAGATTGAATTGGAAAAGATTTGAAAAAAAAATTAATACTTCTTTCATTTCATTCTAAGATTACTCCTATAATATATTATTCATAAACTATTATAGAATATATTATTATGTAGAATTTTATGCTCTTTCTAATGGTACTAATGCTATTTTTGTACCATTAATGATTACTGAGAAAAGGCTGGATGAATTGGAAAAAATTTGGAAACTATGAAAAAAATATTCATAAATCTATAATTATTTCTAGAAAATATACTATTTAGAAACTATTAAATAATTTGTTATTATGCGGAATGTCATGCTCTTTCTAATGGTACTAATGTCATTTTTGTAGCATTAATGGTTGCTGAGAAAATCGAGATTGAATTGGAAAAGATTTGAAAAAAAAATTAATACTTCTTTCATTTCATTCTAAGATTACTCCTATAATATATTATTCATAAACTATTATAGAATATATTATTATGTAGAATTTTATGCTCTTTCTAATGGTACTAATGCTATTTTTGTACCATTAATGGTTACTGAGAAAAAGCTGGATGAATTGGAAAAAATTTGGAAACTATGAAAAAAATATTCATAAATCTATAATTATTTCTAGGAAATATACTATTTAGAAACTATTAAATAATTTGTTATTATGCGGAATTTCATGCTCTTTCTAATGGTACTAATGTCATTTTTGTAGCATTAATGGTTGCTGAGAAAATCGAGATTGAATTGGAAAAGATTTGAAAAAAAAATTAATACTTCTTTCATTTCATTCTAAGATTACTCCTATAATATATTATTCATGAACTATTATAGAATATATTATTATGTAGAATTTTATGGATGAATTGGAAAAAATTTGGAAACTATGAAAAAAATATTCATAAATCTATAATTATTTCTAGAAAATATACTATTTAGAAACTATTAAATAATTTGTTATTATGCGGAATTTCATGCTCTTTCTAATGGTACTAATGTCATTTTTGTAGCATTAATGGTTGCTGAGAAAATCGAGATTGAATTGGAAAAGATTTGAAAAAAAAATTAATACTTCTTTCATTTCATTCTAAGATTACTCCTATAATATATTATTCATAAACTATTATAGAATATATTATTATGTAGAATTTTATGCTCTTTCTAATGGTACTAATGCTATTTTTGTACCATTAATGGTTACTGAGAAAAGGCTGGATGAATTGGAAAAAATTTGGAAACTATGAAAAAAATATTCATAAATCTATAATTATTTCTAGAAAATATACTATTTAGAAACTATTAAATAATTTGTTATTATGCGGAATGTCATGCTCTTTCTAATGGTACTAATGTCATTTTTGTAGCATTAATGGTTGCTGAGAAAATCGAGATTGAATTGGAAAAGATTTGAAAAAAAAATTAATACTTCTTTCATTTCATTCTAAGATTACTCCTATAATATATTATTCATAAACTATTATAGAATATATTATTATGTAGAATTTTATGCTCTTTCTAATGGTACTAATGCTATTTTTGTACCATTAATGGTTACTGAGAAAAGGCTGGATGAATTGGAAAAAATTTGGAAACTATGAAAAAAATATTCATAAATCTATAATTATTTCTAGAAAATATACTATTTAGAAACTATTAAATAATTTGTTATTATGCGGAATGTCATGCTCTTTCTAATGGTACTAATGTCATTTTTGTAGCATTAATGGTTGCTGAGAAAATCGAGATTGAATTGGAAAAGATTTGAAAAAAAAAATAATACTTCTTTCATTTCATTCTAAGATTACTCCTATAATATATTATTCATAAACTATTATAGAATATATTATTATGTAGAATTTTATGCTCTTTCTAATGGTACTAATGCTATTTTTGTACCATTAATGGTTACTGAGAAAAGGCTGGATGAATTGGAAAAAAATTGGAAACTATGATAAAAATATTCATAAATCTATAATTATTTCTAGAAAATATATTATTTAGAAACTATTAAATAATTTGTTATTATGCGGAATTTCATGCTCTTTCTAATGGTACTAATGTCATTTTTGTAGCATTAATGGTTGCTGAGAAAATCGAGATTGAATTGGAAAAGATTTGAAAAAAAAATTAATACTTCTTTCATTTCATTCTAAGATTACTCCTATAATATATTATTCATAAACTATTATAGAATATATTATTATGTAGAATTTTATGCTCTTTCTAATGGTACTAATGCTAATTTTGTACCATTAATGGTTACTGAGAAAAGGCTGGATGAATTGGAAAAAATTTGGAAACTATGAAAAAAATATTCATAAATCTATAATTATTTCTAGAAAATATACTATTTAGAAACTATTAAATAATTTGTTATTATGCGGAATTTCATGCTCTTTCTAATGGTACTAATGTCATTTTTGTAGCATTAATGGTTGCTGAGAAAATCGAGATTGAATTGGAAAAGATTTGAAAAAAAAATTAATACTTCTTTCATTTCATTCTAAGATTACTCCTATAATATATTATTCATAAACTATTATAGAATATATTATTATGTAGAATTTTATGCTCTTTCTAATGGTACTAATGCTATTTTTGTACCATTAATGGTTACTGAGAAAAGGCTGGATGAATTGGAAAAAATTTGGAAACTATGAAAAAAATATTCATAAATCTATAATTATTTCTAGAAAATATACTATTTAGAAACTATTAAATAATTTGTTATTATGCGGAATGTCATGCTATTTCTAATGGTACTAATGTCATTTTTGTAGCATTAATGGTTGCTGAGAAAATCGAGATTGAATTGGAAAAGATTTGCAAAAAAAATTAATACTTCTTTCATTTTATTCTAAGATTACTCCAATAATATATTATTCATAAACTATTATAGAATATATTATTATGTAGAATTTTATGCTCTTTCTAATGGTACTAATGCTATTTTTGTACCATTAATGGTTACTGAGAAAAGGCTGGATGAATTGGAAAAAATTTGGAAACTATGAAAAAAATATTCATAAATCTATAATTATTTCTAGAAAATATACTATTTAGAAACTATTAAATAATTTGTTATTATGCGGAATGTCATGCTATTTCTAATGGTACTAATGTCATTTTTGTAGCATTAATGGTTGCTGAGAAAATCGAGATTGAATTGGAAAAGATTTGCAAAAAAAATTAATACTTCTTTCATTTTATTCTAAGATTACTCCAATAATATATTATTCATAAACTATTATAGAATATATTATTATGTAGAATTTTATGCTCTTTCTAATGGTACTAATGCTATTGTTGTACCATTAATGGTTACTGAGAAAAGGCTGGATGAATTGGAAAAAATTTGGAAACTATGAAAAAAATATTCATAAATCTATAATTATTTCTAGAAAATATACTATTTAGAAACTATTAAATAATTTGTTATTATGCGGAATTTCATGCTCTTTCTAATGGTACTAATGTCATTTTTGTAGCATTAATGGTTGCTGAGAAAATCGAGATTGAATTGGAAAAGATTTGAAAAAAAAATTAATACTTCTTTCATTTCATTCTAAGATTACTCCTATAATATATTATTCATAAACTATTATAGAATATATTATTATGTAGAATTTTATGCTCTTTCTAATGGTACTAATGCTATTTTTGTACCATTAATGGTTACTGAGAAAAGGCTGGATGAATTGGAAAAAAATTGGAAACTATGAAAAAAATATTCATAAATCTATAATTATTTCTAGAAAATATACTATTTAGAAACTATTAAATAATTTGTTATTATGCGGAATGTCATGCTCTTTCTAATGGTACTAATGTCATTTTTGTAGCATTAATGGTTGCTGAGAAAATCGAGATTGAATTGGAAAAGATTTGAAAAAAAAAATAATACTTCTTTCATTTCATTCTAAGATTACTCCTATAATATATTATTCATAAACTATTATAGAATATATTATTATGTAGAATTTTATGGATGAATTGGAAAAAATTTGGAAACTATGAAAAAAATATTCATAAATCTATAATTATTTCTAGAAAATATACTATTTAGAAACTATTAAATAATTTGTTATTATGCGGAATGTCATGCTCTTTCTAATGGTACTAATGTCATTTTTGTAGCATTAATGGTTGCTGAGAAAATCGAGATTGAATTGGAAAAGATTTGAAAAAAAATTAATACTTCTTTCATTTCATTCTAAGATTACTCCTATAATATATTATTCATAAACTATTATAGAATATATTATTATGTAGAATTTTATGCTCTTTCTAATGGTACTAATGCTATTTTTGTACCATTAATGGTTACTGAGAAAAGGCTGGATGAATTGGAAAAAATTTGGAAACTATGAAAAAAATATTCATAAATCTATAATTATTTCTAGAAAATATACTATTTAGAAACTATTAAATAATTTGTTATTATGCGGAATTTCATGCTCTTTCTAATGGTACTAATGTCATTTTTGTAGCATTAATGGTTGCTGAGAAAATCGAGATTGAATTGGAAAAGATTTGAAAAAAAAATTAATACTTCTTTCATTTCATTCTAAGATTACTCCTATAATATAATATTCATAAACTATTATAGAATATATTATTATGTAGAATTTTATGCTCTTTCTAATGGTACTAATGCTATTTTTGTACCATTAATGGTTACTGAGAAAAGGCTGGATGAATTGGAAAAAAATTGGAAACTATGAAAAAAATATTCATAAATCTATAATTATTTCTAGAAAATATACTATTTAGAAACTATTAAATAATTTGTTATTATGCGGAATGTCATGCTCTTTCTAATGGTACTAATGTCATTTTTGTAGCATTAATGGTTGCTGAGAAAATCGAGATTGAATTGGAAAAGATTTGAAAAAAAAATTAATACTTCTTTCATTTCATTCTAAGATTACTCCTATAATATATTATTCATAAACTATTATAGAATATATTATTATGTAGAATTTTATGCTCTTTCTAATGGTACTAATGCTATTTTTGTACCATTAATGGTTACTGAGAAAAGGCTGGATGAATTGGAAAAAATTTGGAAACTATGAAAAAAATATTCATAAATCTATAATTATTTCTAGGAAATATACTATTTAGAAACTATTAAATAATTTGTTATTATGCGGAATTTCATGCTCTTTCTAATGGTACTAATGTCATTTTTGTAGCATTAATGGTTGCTGAGAAAATCGAGATTGAATTGGAAAAGATTTGAAAAAAAAATTAATACTTCTTTCATTTCATTCTAAGATTACTCCTATAATATATTATTCATAAACTATTATAGAATATATTATTATGTAGAATTTTATGCTCTTTCTAATGGTACTAATGCTATTTTTGTACCATTAATGGTTACTGAGAAAAGGCTGGATGAATTGGAAAAAATTTGGAAACTATGAAAAAAATATTCATAAATCTATAATTATTTCTAGAAAATATACTATTTAGAAACTATTAAATAATTTGTTATTATGCGGAATGTCATGCTCTTTCTAATGGTACTAATGTCATTTTTGTAGCATTAATGGTTGCTGAGAAAATCGAGATTGAATTGGAAAAGATTTGAAAAAAAAATTAATACTTCTTTCATTTCATTCTAAGATTACTCCTATAATATATTATTCATAAACTATTATAGAATATATTATTATGTAGAATTTTATGCTCTTTCTAATGGTACTAATGCTATTTTTGTACCATTAATGGTTACTGAGAAAAGGCTGGATGAATTGGAAAAAAATTGGAAACTATGAAAAAAATGTTCATAAATCTATAATTATTTCTAGAAAATATACTATTTAGAAACTATTAAATAATTTGTTATTATGCGGAATTTCATGCTCTTTCTAATGGTACTAATGTCATTTTTGTAGCATTAATGGTTGCTGAGAAAATCGAGATTGAATTGGAAAAGATTTGAAAAAAAAATTAATACTTCTTTCATTTCATTCTAAGATTACTCCTATAATATATTATTCATAAACTATTATAGAATATATTATTATGTAGAATTTTATGTTCTTTCTAATGGTACTAATGCTATTTTTGTACCATTAATGGTTACTGAGAAAAGGCTGGATGAATTGGAAAAAATTTGGAAACTATGAAAAAAATATTCATAAATCTATAATTATTTCTAGAAAATATACTATTTAGAAACTATTAAATAATTTGTTATTATGCGGAATTTCATGCTCTTTCTAATGGTACTAATGTCATTTTTGTAGCATTAATGGTTGCTGAGAAAATCGAGATTGAATTGGAAAAGATTTGAAAAAAAAATTAATACTTCTTTCATTTCATTCTAAGATTACTCCTATAATATATTATTCATAAACTATTATAGAATATATTATTATGTAGAATTTTATGCTCTTTCTAATGGTACTAATGCTATTTTTGTACCATTAATGGTTACTGAGAAAAGGCTGGATGAATTGGAAAAAAATTGGAAACTATGAAAAAAATATTCATAAATCTATAATTATTTCTAGAAAATATACTATTTAGAAACTATTAAATAATTTGTTATTATGCGGAATGTCATGCTCTTTCTAATGGTACTAATGTCATTTTTGTAGCATTAATGGTTGCTGAGAAAATCGAGATTGAATTGGAAAAGATTTGAAAAAAAAAATAATACTTCTTTCATTTCATTCTAAGATTACTCCTATAATATATTATTCATAAACTATTATAGAATATATTATTATGTAGAATTTTATGGATGAATTGGAAAAAATTTGGAAACTATGAAAAAAATATTCATAAATCTATAATTATTTCTAGAAAATATACTATTTAGAAACTATTAAATAATTTGTTATTATGCGGAATGTCATGCTCTTTCTAATGGTACTAATGTCATTTTTGTAGCATTAATGGTTGCTGAGAAAATCGAGATTGAATTGGAAAAGATTTGAAAAAAAAATTAATACTTCTTTCATTTCATTCTAAGATTACTCCTATAATATATTATTCATAAACTATTATAGAATATATTATTATGTAGAATTTTATGCTCTTTCTAATGGTACTAATGCTATTTTTGTACCATTAATGGTTACTGAGAAAAGGCTGGATGAATTGGAAAAAATTTGGAAACTATGAAAAAAATATTCATAAATCTATAATTATTTCTAGAAAATATACTATTTAGAAACTATTAAATAATTTGTTATTATGCGGAATTTCATGCTCTTTCTAATGGTACTAATGTCATTTTTGTAGCATTAATGGTTGCTGAGAAAATCGAGATTGAATTGGAAAAGATTTGAAAAAAAAATTAATACTTCTTTCATTTCATTCTAAGATTACTCCTATAATATAATATTCATAAACTATTATAGAATATATTATTATGTAGAATTTTATGCTCTTTCTAATGGTACTAATGCTATTTTTGTACCATTAATGGTTACTGAGAAAAGGCTGGATGAATTGGAAAAAAATTGGAAACTATGAAAAAAATATTCATAAATCTATAATTATTTCTAGAAAATATACTATTTAGAAACTATTAAATAATTTGTTATTATGCGGAATGTCATGCTCTTTCTAATGGTACTAATGTCATTTTTGTAGCATTAATGGTTGCTGAGAAAATCGAGATTGAATTGGAAAAGATTTGAAAAAAAAATTAATACTTCTTTCATTTCATTCTAAGATTACTCCTATAATATATTATTCATAAACTATTATAGAATATATTATTATGTAGAATTTTATGCTCTTTCTAATGGTACTAATGCTATTTTTGTACCATTAATGGTTACTGAGAAAAGGCTGGATGAATTGGAAAAAATTTGGAAACTATGAAAAAAATATTCATAAATCTATAATTATTTCTAGGAAATATACTATTTAGAAACTATTAAATAATTTGTTATTATGCGGAATTTCATGCTCTTTCTAATGGTACTAATGTCATTTTTGTAGCATTAATGGTTGCTGAGAAAATCGAGATTGAATTGGAAAAGATTTGAAAAAAAAATTAATACTTCTTTCATTTCATTCTAAGATTACTCCTATAATATATTATTCATAAACTATTATAGAATATATTATTATGTAGAATTTTATGCTCTTTCTAATGGTACTAATGCTATTTTTGTACCATTAATGGTTACTGAGAAAAGGCTGGATGAATTGGAAAAAATTTGGAAACTATGAAAAAAATATTCATAAATCTATAATTATTTCTAGAAAATATACTATTTAGAAACTATTAAATAATTTGTTATTATGCGGAATGTCATGCTCTTTCTAATGGTACTAATGTCATTTTTGTAGCATTAATGGTTGCTGAGAAAATCGAGATTGAATTGGAAAAGATTTGAAAAAAAAATTAATACTTCTTTCATTTCATTCTAAGATTACTCCTATAATATATTATTCATAAACTATTATAGAATATATTATTATGTAGAATTTTATGCTCTTTCTAATGGTACTAATGCTATTTTTGTACCATTAATGGTTACTGAGAAAAGGCTGGATGAATTGGAAAAAAATTGGAAACTATGAAAAAAATGTTCATAAATCTATAATTATTTCTAGAAAATATACTATTTAGAAACTATTAAATAGTTTGTTATTATGCGGAATTTCATGCTCTTTCTAATGGTACTAATGTCATTTTTGTAGCATTAATGGTTGCTGAGAAAATCGAGATTGAATTGGAAAAGATTTGAAAAAAAAATTAATACTTCTTTCATTTCATTCTAAGATTACTCCTATAATATATTATTCATAAACTATTATAGAATATATTATTATGTAGAATTTTATGTTCTTTCTAATGGTACTAATGCTATTTTTGTACCATTAATGGTTACTGAGAAAAGGCTGGATGAATTGGAAAAAATTTGGAAACTATGAAAAAAATATTCATAAATCTATAATTATTTCTAGAAAATATACTATTTAGAAACTATTAAATAATTTGTTATTATGCGGAATTTCATGCTCTTTCTAATGGTACTAATGTCATTTTTGTAGCATTAATGGTTGCTGAGAAAATCGAGATTGAATTGGAAAAGATTTGAAAAAAAAATTAATACTTCTTTCATTTCATTCTAAGATTACTCCTATAATATATTATTCATAAACTATTATAGAATATATTATTATGTAGAATTTTATGGATGAATTGGAAAAAATTTGGAAACTATGAAAAAAATATTCATAAATCTATAATTATTTCTAGAAAATATACTATTTAGAAACTATTAAATAATTTGTTATTATGCGGAATGTCATGCTCTTTCTAATGGTACTAATGTCGTTTTTGTAGCATTAATGGTTGCTGAGAAAATCGAGATTGAATTGGAAAAGATTTGAAAAAAAAATTAATACTTCTTTCATTTCATTCTAAGATTACTCCTAAAATATTTTATTCATAAACTATTATAGAATATATTATTATGTAGAATTTTATGCTCTTTCTAATGGTACTAATGCTATTTTTGTACCATTAATGGTTACTGAGAAAAGGCTGGATGAATTGGAAAAAAATTGGAAACTATGAAAAAAATATTCATAAATCTATAATTATTTCTAGAAAATATACTATTTAGAAACTATTAAATAATTTGTTATTATGCGGAATGTCATGCTCTTTCTAATGGTACTAAAGTCATTTTTGTAGCATTAATGGTTGCTGAGAAAATCGAGATTGAATTGGAAAAGATTTGAAAAAAAAATTAATACTTCTTTCATTTCATTCTAAGATTACTCCTATAATATATTATTCATAAACTATTATAGAATATATTATTATGTAGAATTTTATGGATCAATTGGAAAAAATTTGGAAACTATGAAAAAAATATTCATAAATCTATAATTATTTCTAGAAAATATACTATTTAGAAACTATTAAATAATTTGTTATTATGCGGAATGTCATGCTCTTTCTAATGGTACTAATGTCATTTTTGTAGCATTAACCCTTAACGTCCGGTCCGCGGTCATAAACGGACCCAGGAAACCTCCGGGTGGTGTCGTACACCCGTGCCATGTGGTGACCGGACGAGATGAAGCACCGCTTTTGCCAATGTCGGCATTTGCGAGCCCAATTTGGCGGGGTTTTTTTCACTTGGCTATACTTCACCACCATCCCTACAAATCACCATCGTCACTCAGTGTGTTACTGACTGTAAACATGGATGGATGTGGATTAGATTTCTCGTGCGTGTTCGATTCTGTGGTGCGCCACGCGTACTTACAACACTGACTGCCACCCGCGCGGGCCACGTTCAGTTGTCGTCACAGCCACGCCACCTAAGCGAACACGGCCGCGCTCACACGAAAAAGTACCCTTCATTCCTCACTTACTTTCTCGGCAACGGAGAGTCGTAGAGAGCTGGGGTTGGTTTTATTGGAAAGAGGAAGAGTTGATGGTGCTAACAAGACCAAATTTAAGTTGTTCAGTATCGTAGTTTAGACGTACAGAGTAAGTGGAATAGAGCGATTTTGGAAAAATCGGCCAAAAGCGCCCGGCCACACAGTAGGGACAGTAAGACTAGCCCCGGGCTGACAAAATGGCTATCCATAGTTTTCCCGTCGCGGAGGGGTTAATGGTTGCTGAGAAAATCGAGATTGAATTGGAAAAGATTTGAAAAAAAAATTAATACTTCTTTCATTTCATTCTAAGATTACTCCTATAATATATTATTCATAAACTATTATAGAATATATTATTATGTAGAATTTTATGTTCTTTCTAATGGTACTAATGCTATTTTTGTACCATTAATGGTTACTGAGAAAAGGCTGGATGAATTGGAAAAAATTTGGAAACTATGAAAAAAATATTCATAAATCTATAATTATTTCTAGAAAATATACTATTTAGAAACTATTAAATAATTTGTTATTATGCGGAATTTCATGCTCTTTCTAATGGTACTAATGTCATTTTTGTAGCATTAATGGTTGCTGAGAAAATCGAGATTGAATTGGAAAAGATTTGAAAAAAAAATTAATACTTCTTTCATTTCATTCTAAAATTACTCCTATAATATATTATTCATAAACTATTATAGAATATATTATTATGTAGAATTTTATGGATGAATTGGAAAAAATTTGGAAACTATGAAAAAAATATTCATAAATCTATAATTATTTCTAGAAAATATACTATTTAGAAACTATTAAATAATTTGTTATTATGCGGAATGTCATGCTCTTTCTAATGGTACTAATGTCATTTTTGTAGCATTAATGGTTGCTGAGAAAATCGAGATTGAATTGGAAAAGATTTGAAAAAAAAATTAATACTTCTTTCATTTCATTCTAAGATTACTCCTAAAATATTTTATTCATAAACTATTATAGAATATATTATTATGTAGAATTTTATGCTCTTTCTAATGGTACTAATGCTATTTTTGTACCATTAATGGTTACTGAGAAAAGGCTGGATGAATTGGAAAAAAATTGGAAACTATGAAAAAAATATTCATAAATCTATAATTATTTCTAGAAAATATACTATTTAGAAACTATTAAATAATTTGTTATTATGCGGAATGTCATGCTCTTTCTAATGGTACTAAAGTCATTTTTGTAGCATTAATGGTTGCTGAGAAAATCGAGATTGAATTGGAAAAGATTTGAAAAAAAAAATAATACTTCTTTCATTTCATTCTAAGATTACTCCTATAATATATTATTCATAAACTATTATAGAATATATTATTATGTAGAATTTTATGGATCAATTGGAAAAAATTTGGAAACTATGAAAAAAATATTCATAAATCTATAATTATTTCTAGAAAATATACTATTTAGAAACTATTAAATAATTTGTTATTATGCGGAATGTCATGCTCTTTCTAATGGTACTAATGTCATTTTTGTAGCATTAATGGTTGCTGAGAAAATCGAGATTGAATTGGAAAAGATTTGAAAAAAAAATTAATACTTCTTTCATTTCATTCTAAGATTACTCCTATAATATATTATTCATAAACTATTATAGAATATATTATTATGTAGAATTTTATGCTCTTTCTAATGGTACTAATGCTATTTTTGTACCATTAATGGTTACTGAGAAAAGGCTGGATGAATTGGAAAAAATTTGGAAACTATGAAAAAAATATTCATAAATCTATAATTATTTCTAGAAAATATACTATTTAGAAACTATTAAATAATTTGTTATTATGCGGAATTTCATGCTCTTTCTAATGGTACTAATGTCATTTTTGTAGCATTAATGGTTGCTGAGAAAATCGAGATTGAATTGGAAAAGATTTGAAAAAAAAAATAATACTTCTTTCATTTCATTCTAAGATTACTCCTATAATATATTATTCATAAACTATTATAGAATATATTATTATGTAGAATTTTATGCTCTTTCTAATGGTACTAATGCTATTTTTGTACCATTAATGGTTACTGAGAAAAGGCAGGATGAATTGGAAAAAATTTGGAAACTATGAAAAAAATATTCATAAATCTATAATTATTTCTAGAAAATATACTATTTAGAAACTATTAAATAATTTGTTATTATGCGGAATGTCATGCTCTTTCTAATGGTACTAATGTCATTTTTGTAGCATTAATGGTTGCTGAGAAAATCGAGATTGAATTGGAAAAGATTTGAAAAAAAAATTAATACTTCTTTCATTTCATTCTAAGATTACTCCTATAATATATTATTCATAAACTATTATAGAATATATTATTATGTAGAATTTTATGCTCTTTCTAATGGTACTAATGCTATTTTTGTACCATTAATGGTTACTGAGAAAAGGCTGGATGAATTGGAAAAAATTTGGAAACTATGAAAAAAATATTCATAAATCTATAATTATTTCTAGAAAATATACTATTTAGAAACTATTAAATAATTTGTTATTATGCGGAATTTCATGCTCTTTCTAATGGTACTAATGTCATTTTTGTAGCATTAATGGTTGCTGAGAAAATCGAGATTGAATTGGAAAAGATTTGAAAAAAAAATTAATACTTCTTTCATTTCATTCTAAGATTACTCCTATAATATATTATTCATAAACTATTATAGAATATATTATTATGTAGAATTTTATGCTCTTTCTAATGGTACTAATGCTATTTTTGTACCATTAATGGTTACTGAGAAAAGGCTGGATGAATTGGAAAAAATTTGGAAACTATGAAAAAAATATTCATAAATCTATAATTATTTCTAGAAAATATACTATTTAGAAACTATTAAATAATTTGTTATTATGCGGAATGTCATGCTCTTTCTAATGGTACTAATGTCATTTTTGTAGCATTAATGGTTGCTGAGAAAATCGAGATTGAATTGGAAAAGATTTGAAAAAAAAATTAATACTTCTTTCATTTCATTCTAAGATTACTCCTATAATATATTATTCATAAACTATTATAGAATATATTATTATGTAGAATTTTATGCTCTATCTAATGGTACTAATGCTATTTTTGTACCATTAATGGTTACTGAGAAAAGGCTGGATGAATTGGAAAAAATTTGGAAACTATGAAAAAAATATTCATAAATCTATAATTATTTCTAGAAAATATACTATTTAGAAACTATTAAATAATTTGTTATTATGCGGAATTTCATGCTCTTTCTAATGGTACTAATGTCATTTTTGTAGCATTAATGGTTGCTGAGAAAATCGAGATTGAATTGGAAAAGATTTGAAAAAAAAATTAATACTTCTTTCATTTCATTCTAAGATTACTCCTATAATATATTATTCATAAACTATTATAGAATATATTATTATGTAGAATTTTATGCTCTTTCTAATGGTACTAATGCTATTTTTGTACCATTAATGGTTACTGAGAAAAGGCTGGATGAATTGGAAAAAAATTGGAAACTATGAAAAAAATATTCATAAATCTATAATTATTTCTAGAAAATATACTATTTAGAAACTATTAAATAATTTGTTATTATGCGGAATGTCATGCTCTTTCTAATGGTACTAATGTCATTTTTGTAGCATTAATGGTTGCTGAGAAAATCGAGATTGAATTGGAAAAGATTTGAAAAAAAAATTAATACTTCTTTCATTTCATTCTAAGATTACTCCTATAATATATTATTCATAAACTATTATAGAATATATTATTATGTAGAATTTTATGCTCTTTCTAATGGTACTAATGCTATTTTTGTACCATTAATGGTTACTGAGAAAAGGCTGGATGAATTGGAAAAAAATTGGAAACTATGAAAAAAATATTCATAAATCTATAATTATTTCTAGAAAATATACTATTTAGAAACTATTAAATAATTTGTTATTATGCGGAATTTCATGCTCTTTCTAATGGTACTAATGTCATTTTTGTAGCATTAATGGTTGCTGAGAAAATCGAGATTGAATTGGAAAAGATTTGAAAAAAAAATTAATACTTCTTTCATTTCATTCTAAGATTACTCCTATAATATATTATTCATAAACTATTATAGAATATATTATTATGTAGAATTTTATGCTCTTTCTAATGGTACTAATGCTATTTTTGTACCATTAATGGTTACTGAGAAAAGGCTGGATGAATTGGAAAAAATTTGGAAACTATGAAAAAAATATTCATAAATCTATAATTATTTCTAGAAAATATACTATTTAGAAACTATTAAATAATTTGTTATTATGCGGAATTTCATGCTCTTTCTAATGGTACTAATATCATTTTTGTAGCATTAATGGTTGCTGAGAAAATCGAGATTGAATTGGAAAAGATTTGAAAAAAAAATTAATACTTCTTTCATTTCATTCTAAGATTACTCCTATAATATATTATTCATAAACTATTATAGAATATATTATTATGTAGAATTTTATGCTCTTTCTAATGGTACTAATGCTATTTTTGTACCATTAATGGTTACTGAGAAAAGGCTGGATGAATTGGAAAAAATTTGGAAACTATGAAAAAAATATTCATAAATCTATAATTATTTCTAGAAAATATACTATTTAGAAACTATTAAATAATTTGTTATTATGCGGAATGTCATGCTCTTTCTAATGGTACTAATGTCATTTTTGTAGCATTAATGGTTGCTGAGAAAATCGAGATTGAATTGGAAAAGATTTGAAAAAAAAATTAATACTTCTTTCATTTCATTCTAAGATTACTCCTATAATATATTATTCATAAACTATTATAGAATATATTATTATGTAGAATTTTATGCTCTTTCTAATGGTACTAATGCTATTTTTGTACCATTAATGGTTACTGAGAAAAGGCTGGATGAATTGGAAAAAATTTGGAAACTATGAAAAAAATATTCATAAATCTATAATTATTTCTAGAAAATATACTATTTAGAAACTATTAAATAATTTGTTATTATGCGGAATTTCATGCTCTTTCTAATGGTACTAATGTCATTTTTGTAGCATTAATGGTTGCTGAGAAAATCGAGATTGAATTGGAAAAGATTTGAAAAAAAAAATAATACTTCTTTCATTTCATTCTAAGATTACTCCTATAATATATTATTCATAAACTATTATAGAATATATTATTATGTAGAATTTTATGCTCTTTCTAATGGTACTAATGCTATTTTTGTACCATTAATGGTTACTAAGAAAAGGCTGGATGAATTGGAAAAAATTTGGAAACTATGAAAAAAATATTCATAAATCTATAATTATTTCTAGAAAATATACTATTTAGAAACTATTAAATAATTTGTTATTATGCGGAATTTCATGCTCTTTCTAATGGTACTAATGTCATTTTTGTAGCATTAATGGTTGCTGAGAAAATCGAGATTGAATTGGAAAAGATTTGAAAAAAAAATTAATACTTCTTTCATTTCATTCTAAGATTACTCCTATAATATATTATTCATAAACTATTATAGAATATATTATTATGTAGAATTTTATGCTCTTTCTAATGGTACTAATGCTATTTTTGTACCATTAATGGTTACTGAGAAAAGGCTGGATGAATTGGAAAAAATTTGGAAACTATGAAAAAAATATTCATAAATCTATAATTATTTCTAGAAAATATACTATTTAGAAACTATTAAATAATTTGTTATTATGCGGAATGTCATGCTCTTTCTAATGGTACTAATGTCATTTTTGTAGCATTAATGGTTGCTGAGAAAATCGAGATTGAATTGGAAAAGATTTGAAAAAAAAAATAATACTTCTTTCATTTCATTCTAAGATTACTCCTATAATATATTATTCATAAACTATTATAGAATATATTATTATGTAGAATTTTATGCTCTTTCTAATGGTACTAATGCTATTTTTGTACCATTAATGGTTACTGAGAAAAGGCTGGATGAATTGGAAAAAATTTGGAAACTATGAAAAAAATATTCATAAATCTATAATTATTTCTAGAAAATATAATATTTAGAAACTATTAAATAATTTGTTATTATGCGGAATGTCATGCTCTTTCTAATGGTACTAATGTCATTTTTGTAGCATTAATGGTTGCTGAGAAAATCGAGATTGAATTGGAAAAGATTTGAAAAAAAAAATAATACTTCTTTCATTTCATTCTAAGATTACTCCTATAATATATTATTCATAAACTATTATAGAATATATTATTATGTAGAATTTTATGCTCTTTCTAATGGTACTAATGCTATTTTTGTACCATTAATGGTTACTGAGAAAAGGCTGGATGAATTGGAAAAAAATTGGAAACTATGAAAAAAATATTCATAAATCTATAATTATTTCTAGAAAATATACTATTTAGACACTATTAAAAAATTTGTTATTATGCGGAATTTCATGCTCTTTCTAATGGTACTAATGTCATTTTTGTAGCATTAATGGTTGCTGAGAAAATCGAGATTGAATTGGAAAAGATTTGAAAAAAAAATTAATACTTCTTTCATTTCATTCTAAGATTACTCCTATAATATATTATTCATAAACTATTATAGAATATATTATTATGTAGAATTTTATGCTTTTTCTAATGGTACTAATGCTATTTTTGTACCATTAATGGTTACTGAGAAAAGGCTGGATGAATTGGAAAAAATTTGGAAACTATGAAAAAAATATTCATAAATCTATAATTATTTCTAGAAAATATACTATTTAGAAACTATTAAATAATTTGTTATTATGCGGAATGTCATGCTCTTTCTAATGGTACTAATGTCATTTTTGTAGCATTAATGGTTGCTGAGAAAATCGAGATTGAATTGGAAAAGATTTGAAAAAAAAATTAATACTTCTTTCATTTCATTCTAAGATTACTCCTATAATATATTATTCATAAACTATTATAGAATAAATTATTATGTAGAATTTTATGCTCTTTCTAATGGTACTAATGCAATTTTTGTACCATTAATGGTTACTGAGAAAAGGCTGGATGAATTGGAAAAAAATTGGAAACTATGAAAAAAATATTCATAAATCTATAATTATTTCTAGAAAATATACTATTTAGAAACTATTAAATAATTTGTTAATATGCGGAATTTCATGCTCTTTCTAATGGTACTAATGTCATTTTTGTAGCATTAATGGTTGCTGAGAAAATCGAGATTGAATTGGAAAAGATTTGAAAAAAAAAATAATACTTCTTTCATTTCATTCTAAGATTACTCCTATAATATATTATTCATAAACTATTATAGAATATATTATTATGTAGAATTTTATGCTCTTTCTAATGGTACTAATGCTATTTTTGTACCATTAATGGTTACTGAGAAAAGGCTGGATGAATTGGAAAAAAATTGGAAACTATGAAAAAAATATTCATAAATCTATAATTATTTCTAGAAAATATACTATTTAGAAACTATTAAATAATTTGTTATTATGCGGAATGTCATGCTCTTTCTAATGGTACTAATGTCATTTTTGTAGCATTAATGGTTGCTGAGAAAATCGAGATTGAATTGGAAAAGATTTGAAGAAAAAAAATAATACTTCTTTCATTTCATTCTAAGATTACTCCTATAATATATTATTCATAAACTATTATAGAATATATTATTATGTAGAATTTTATGCTCTTTCTAATGGTACTAATGCTATTTTTGTACCATTAATGGTTACTGAGAAAAGGCTGGATGAATTGGAAAAAATTTGGAAACTATGAAAAAAATATTCATAAATCTATAATTATTTCTAGAAAATATACTATTTAGAAACTATTAAATAATTTGTTATTATGCGGAATTTCATGCTCTTTCTAATGGTACTAATGTCATTTTTGTAGCATTAATGGTTGCTGAGAAAATCGTGATTGAATTGGAAAAGATTTGAAAAAAAAATTAATACTTCTTTCATTTCATTCTAAGATTACTCCTATAATATATTATTCATAAACTATTATAGAATATATTATTATGTAGAATTTTATGCTCTTTCTAATGGTACTAATGCTATTTTTGTACCATTAATGGTTACTGAGAAAAGGCTGGATGAATTGGAAAAAATTTGGAAACTATGAAAAAAATATTCATAAATCTATAATTATTTCTAGAAAATATACTATTTAGAAACTATTAAATAATTTGTTATTATGCGGAATGTCATGCTCTTTCTAATGGTACTAATGTCATTTTTGTAGCATTAATGGTTGCTGAGAAAATCGAGATTGAATTGGAAAAGATTTGAAAAAAAAAATAATACTTCTTTCATTTCATTCTAAGATTACTCCTATAATATATTATTCATAAACTATTATAGAATATATTATTATGTAGAATTTTATGCTCTTTCTAATGGTACTAATGCTATTTTTGTACCATTAATGGTTACTGAGAAAAGGCTGGATGAATTGGAAAAAATTTGGAAACTATGAAAAAAATATTCATAAATCTATAATTATTTCTAGAAAATATACTATTTAGAAACTATTAAATAATTTGTTATTATGCGGAATTTCATGCTCTTTCTAATGGTACTAATGTCATTTTTGTAGCATTAATGGTTGCTGAGAAAATCGAGATTGAATTGGAAAAGATTTGAAAAAAAAATTAATACTTCTTTCATTTCATTCTAAGATTACTCCTATAATATATTATTCATAAACTATTATAGAATATATTATTATGTAGAATTTTATGCTCTTTCTAATGGTACTAATGCTATTTTTGTATCATTAATGGTTACTGAGAAAAGGCTGGATGAATTGGAAAAAATTTGGAAACTATGAAAAAAATATTCATAAATCTATAATTATTTCTAGAAAATATACTATTTAGAAACTATTAAATAATTTGTTATTATGCGGAATGTCATGCTCTTTCTAATGGTACTAATGTCATTTTTGTAGCATTAATGGTTGCTGAGAAAATCGAGATTGAATTGGAAAAGATTTGAAAAAAAAATTAATACTTCTTTCATTTCATTCTAAGATTACTCCTATAATATATTATTCATAAACTATTATAGAATATATTATTATGTAGAATTTTATGCTCTTTCTAATGGTACTAATGCTATTTTTGTACCATTAATGGTTACTGAGAAAAGGCTGGATGAATTGGAAAAAATTTGGAAACTATGAAAAAAATATTCATAAATCTATAATTATTTCTAGAAAATATACTATTTAGAAACTATTAAATAATTTGTTATTATGCGGAATTTCATGTTCTTTCTAATGGTACTAATGTCATTTTTGTAGCATTAATGGTTGCTGAGAAAATCGAGATTGAATTGGAAAAGATTTGAAAAAAAAATTAATACTTCTTTCATTTCATTCTAAGATTACTCCTATAATATATTATTCATAAACTATTATAGAATATATTATTATGTAGAATTTTATGCTCTTTCTAATGGTACTAATGCAATTTTTGTACCATTAATGGTTACTGAGAAAAGGCTGGATGAATTGGAAAAAATTTGGAAACTATGAAAAAAATATTCATAAATCTATAATTATTTCTAGAAAATATACTATTTAGAAACTATTAAATAATTTGTTATTATGCGGAATTTCATGCTCTTTCTAATGGTACTAATGTCATTTTTGTAGCATTAATGGTTGCTGAGAAAATCGAGATTGAATTGGAAAAGATTTGAAAAAAAAAATAATACTTCTTTCATTTCATTCTAAGATTACTCCTATAATATATTATTCATAAACTATTATAGAATATATTATTATGTAGAATTTTATGCTCTTTCTAATGGTACTAATGCTATTTTTGTACCATTAATGGTTACTGAGAAAAGGCTGGATGAATTGGAAAAAATTTGGAAACTATGAAAAAAATATTCATAAATCTATAATTATTTCTAGAAAATATACTATTTAGAAACTATTAAATAATTTGTTATTATGCGGAATTTCATGCTCTTTCTAATGGTACTAATGTCATTTTTGTAGCATTAATGGTTGCTGAGAAAATCGAGATTGAATTGGAAAAGATTTGAAAAAAAAATTAATACTTCTTTCATTTCATTCTAAGATTACTCCTATAATATATTATTCATAAACTATTATAGAATATATTATTATGTAGAATTTTATAGATGAATTGGAAAAAATTTGGAAACTATGAAAAAAATATTCATAAATCTATAATTATTTCTAGAAAATATACTATTTAAAAACTATTAAATAATTTGTTATTATGCGGAATTTCATGCTCTTTCTAATGGTACTAATGTCATTTTTGTAGCATTAATGGTTGCTGAGAAAATCGAGATTGAATTGGAAAAGATTTGAAAAAAAAATTAATACTTCTTTCATTTCATTCTAAGATTACTCCTATAATATATTATTCATAAACTATTATAGAATATATTATTATGTAGAATTTTATGCTCTTTCTAATGGTACTAATGCAATTTTTGTACCATTAATGGTTACTGAGAAAAGGCTGGATGAATTGGAAAAAATTTGGAAACTATGAAAAAAATATTCATAAATCTATAATTATTTCTAGAAAATATACTATTTAGAAACTATTAAATAATTTGTTATTATGCGGAATTTCATGCTCTTTCTAATGGTACTAATGTCATTTTTGTAGCATTAATGGTTGCTGAGAAAATCGAGATTGAATTGGAAAAGATTTGAAAAAAAAAATAATACTTCTTTCATTTCATTCTAAGATTACTCCTATAATATATTATTCATAAACTATTATAGAATATATTATTATGTAGAATTTTATGCTCTTTCTAATGGTACTAATGCTATTTTTGTACCATTAATGGTTACTGAGAAAAGGCTGGATGAATTGGAAAAAATTTGGAAACTATGAAAAAAATATTCATAAATCTATAATTATTTCTAGAAAATATACTATTTAGAAACTATTAAATAATTTGTTATTATGCGGAATTTCATGCTCTTTCTAATGGTACTAATGTCATTTTTGTAGCATTAATGGTTGCTGAGAAAATCGAGATTGAATTGGAAAAGATTTGAAAAAAAAATTAATACTTCTTTCATTTCATTCTAAGATTACTCCTATAATATATTATTCATAAACTATTATAGAATATATTATTATGTAGAATTTTATGGATGAATTGGAAAAAATTTGGAAACTATGAAAAAAATATTCATAAATCTATAATTATTTCTAGAAAATATACTATTTAAAAACTATTAAATAATTTGTTATTATGCGGAATGTCATGCTCTTTCTAATGGTATTAATGTCATTTTTGTAGCATTAATAGTTGCTGAGAAAATCGAGATTGAATTGGAAAAGATTTGAAAAAAAAATTAATACTTCTTTCATTTCATTCTAAGATTACTCCTAAAATATTTTATTCATAAACTATTATAGAATATATTATTATGTAGAATTTTATGCTCTTTCTAATGGTACTAATGCTATTTTTGTACCATTAATGGTTACTGAGAAAAGGCTGGATGAATTGGAAAAAAATTGGAAACTATGAAAAAAATATTCATAAATCTATAATTATTTCTAGAAAATATACTATTTAGAAACTATTAAATAATTTGTTATTATGCGGAATGTCATGCTCTTTCTAATGGTACTAATGTCATTTTTGTAGCATTAATGGTTGCTGAGAAAATCGAGATTGAATTGGAAAAGATTTGAAAAAAAAAATAATACTTCTTTCATTTCATTCTACGATTACTCCTATAATATATTATTCATAAAATATTATAGAATATATTATTATGTAGAATTTTATGGATGAATTGGAAAAAATTTGGAAACTATGAAAAAAATATTCATAAATCTATAATTATTTCTAGAAAATATACTATTTAGAAACTATTAAATAATTTGTTATTATGCGGAATGTCATGCTCTTTCTAATGGTACTAATGTCATTTTTGTAGCATTAATGGTTGCTGAGAAAATCGAGATTAAATTGGAAAAGATTTGAAAAAAAAATTAATACTTCTTTCATTTCATTCTAAGATTACTCCTATAATATATTATTCATAAACTATTATAGAATATGTTATAATGTAGAATTTTATGCTCTTTCTAATGGTACTAATGCTATTTTTGTACCATTAATGGTTACTGAGAAAAGGCTGGATGAATTGGAAAAAATTTGGAAACTATGAAAAAAATATTCATAAATCTATAATTATTTCTAGAAAATATACTATTTAGAAACTATTAAATAATTTGTTATTATGCGGAATGTCATGCTCTTTCTAATGGTACTAATGTCATTTTTGTAGCATTAATGGTTGCTGAGAAAATCGAAATTGAATTGGAAAAGATTTGAAAAAAAAATTAATACTTCTTTCATTTCATTCTACGATTACTCCTATAATATATTATTCATAAAATATTATAGAATATATTATTATGTAGAATTTTATGGATGAATTGGAAAAAATTTGGAAACTATGAAAAAAATATTCATAAATCTATAATTATTTCTAGAAAATATACTATTTAGAAACTATTAAATAATTTGTTATTATGCGGAATGTCATGCTCTTTCTAATGGTACTAATGTCATTTTTGTAGCATTAATGGTTGCTGAGAAAATCGAGATTGAATTGGAAAAGATTTGAAAAAAAAAATAATACTTCTTTCATTTCATTCTAAGATTACTCCTATAATATATTATTCATAAACTATTATAGAATATGCTATTATGTAGAATTTTATGCTCTTTCTAATGGTACTAATGCTATTTTTGTACCATTAATGGTTACTGAGAAAAGGCTGGATGAATTGGAAAAAATTTGGAAACTATGAAAAAAATATTCATAAATCTATAATTATTTCTAGAAAATATACTATTTAGAAACTATTAAATAATTTGTTATTATGCGGAATGTCATGCTCTTTCTAATGGTACTAATGTCATTTTTGTAGCATTAATGGTTGCTGAGAAAATCGAAATTGAATTGGAAAAGATTTGAAAAAAAAAATAATACTTCTTTCATTTCATTCTAAGATTACTCCTATAATATATTATTCATAAACTATTATAGAATATATTATTATGTAGAATTTTATGCTCTTTCTAATGGTACTAATGCTATTTTTGTACCATTAATGGTTACTGAGAAAAGGCTGGATGAATTGGAAAAAAATTGGAAACTATGAAAAAAATATTCATAAATCTATAATTATTTCTAGAAAATATACTATTTAGAAACTATTAAATAATTTGTTATTATGCGGAATGTCATGCTCTTTCTAATGGTACTAATGTCATTTTTTTAGCATTAATGGTTGCTGAGAAAATCGAGATTGAATTGGAAAAGATTTGAAAAAAAAATTAATACTTCTTTCATTTCATTCTAAGATTACTCCTATAATATATTATTCATAAACTATTATAGAATATATTATTATGTAGAATTTTATGCTCTTTCTAATGGTACTAATGCTATTTTTGTACCATTAATGGTTACTGAGAAAAGGCTGGATGAATTGGAAAAAAATTGGAAACTATGAAAAAAATATTCATAAATCTATAATTATTTCTAGAAAATATACTATTTAGAAACTATTAAATAATTTGTTATTATGCGGAATTTCATGCTCTTTCTAATGGTACTAATGTCATTTTTGTAGAATTAATGGTTGCTGAGAAAATCGAGATTGAATTGGAAAAGATTTGAAAAAAAAATTAATACTTCTTTCATTTCATTCTAAGATTACTCCTATAATATATTATTCATAAACTATTATAGAATATATTATTATGTAGAATTTTATGCTCTTTCTAATGGTACTAATGCTATCTTTGTACCATTAATGGTTACTGAGAAAAGGCTGGATGAATTGGACAAAATTTGGAAACTATGAAAAAAATATTCATAAATCTATAATTATTTCTAGAAAATATACTATTTAGAAACTATTAAATAATTTGTTATTATGCGGAATGTCATGCTCTTTCTAATGGTACTAATGTCATTTTTGTAGCATTAATGGTTGCTGAGAAAATCGAGATTGAATTGGAAAAGATTTGAAAAAAAAATTAATACTTCTTTCATTTCATTCTAAGATTACTCCTATAATATATTATTCATAAACTATTATAGAATATATTATTATGTAGAATTATATGCTCTTTCTAATGGTACTAATGCTATTTTTGTACCATTAATGGTTACTGAGAAAAGGCTGGATGAATTGGAAAAAATTTGGAAACTATGAAAAAAATATTCATAAATCTATAATTATTTCTAGAAAATATACTATTTAGAAACTATTAAATAATTTGTTATTATGCGGAATTTCATGCTCTTTCTAATGGTACTAATGTCATTTTTGTAGCATTAATGGTTGCTGAGAAAATCGAGATTGAATTGGAAAAGATTTGAAAAAAAAATTAATACTTCTTTCATTTCATTCTAAGATTACTCCTATAATATATTATTCATAAACTATTATAGAATATATTATTATGTAGAATTTTATGCTCTTTCTAATGGTACTAATGCTATTTTTGTACCATTAATGGTTACTGAGAAAAGGCTGGATGAATTGGAAAAAATTTGGAAACTATGAAAAAAATATTCATAAATCTATAATTATTTCTAGAAAATATACTATTTAGAAACTATTAAATAAATTGTTATTATGCGGAATGTCATGCTCTTTCTAATGGTACTAATGTTATTTTTGTAGCATTAATGGTTGCTGAGAAAATCGAGATTGAATTGGAAAATATTTGAAAAAAAAATAATACTTCTTTCATTTCATTCTAAGATTACTCCCATAATATATTATTCATAAACTATTATAGAATATATTATTATGTAGAATTTTATGCTCTTTCTAATGGTACTAATGCTATTTTTGTACCATTAATGGTTACTGAGAAAAGGCTGGATGAATTGGAAAAAATTTGGAAACTATGAAAAAAATATTCATAAATCTATAATTATTTCTAGAAAATATACTATTTAGAAACTATTAAATAATTTGTTATTATGCGGAATGTCATGCTCTTTCTAATGGTACTAATGTCATTTTTGTAGCATTAATGGTTGCTGAGAAAATCGAGATTGAATTGGAAAAGATTTGAAAAAAAAATTAATACTTCTTTCATTTCATTCTAAGATTACTCCTATAATATATTATTCATAAACTATTATAGAATATATTATTATGTAGAATTTTATGGATGAATTGGAAAAAATTTGGAAACTATGAAAAAAATATTCATAAATCTATAATTATTTCTAGAAAATATACTATTTAAAAACTATTAAATAATTTGTTATTATGCGGAATGTCATGCTCTTTCTAATGGTATTAATGTCATTTTTGTAGCATTAATAGTTGCTGAGAAAATCGAGATTGAATTGGAAAAGATTTGAAAAAAAAATTAATACTTCTTTCATTTCATTCTAAGATTACTCCTAAAATATTTTATTCATAAACTATTATAGAATATATTATTATGTAGAATTTTATGCTCTTTCTAATGGTACTAATGCTATTTTTGTACCATTAATGGTTACTGAGAAAAGGCTGGATGAATTGGAAAAAAATTGGAAACTATGAAAAAAATATTCATAAATCTATAATTATTTCTAGAAAATATACTATTTAGAAACTATTAAATAATTTGTTATTATGCGGAATGTCATGCTCTTTCTAATGGTACTAATGTCATTTTTGTAGCATTAATGGTTGCTGAGAAAATCGAGATTGAATTGGAAAAGATTTGAAAAAAAAAATAATACTTCTTTCATTTCATTCTACGATTACTCCTATAATATATTATTCATAAAATATTATAGAATATATTATTATGTAGAATTTTATGGATGAATTGGAAAAAATTTGGAAACTATGAAAAAAATATTCATAAATCTATAATTATTTCTAGAAAATATACTATTTAGAAACTATTAAATAATTTGTTATTATGCGGAATGTCATGCTCTTTCTAATGGTACTAATGTCATTTTTGTAGCATTAATGGTTGCTGAGAAAATCGAGATTAAATTGGAAAAGATTTGAAAAAAAAATTAATACTTCTTTCATTTCATTCTAAGATTACTCCTATAATATATTATTCATAAACTATTATAGAATATGTTATAATGTAGAATTTTATGCTCTTTCTAATGGTACTAATGCTATTTTTGTACCATTAATGGTTACTGAGAAAAGGCTGGATGAATTGGAAAAAATTTGGAAACTATGAAAAAAATATTCATAAATCTATAATTATTTCTAGAAAATATACTATTTAGAAACTATTAAATAATTTGTTATTATGCGGAATGTCATGCTCTTTCTAATGGTACTAATGTCATTTTTGTAGCATTAATGGTTGCTGAGAAAATCGAAATTGAATTGGAAAAGATTTGAAAAAAAAAATAATACTTCTTTCATTTCATTCTACGATTACTCCTATAATATATTATTCATAAAATATTATAGAATATATTATTATGTAGAATTTTATGGATGAATTGGAAAAAATTTGGAAACTATGAAAAAAATATTCATAAATCTATAATTATTTCTAGAAAATATACTATTTAGAAACTATTAAATAATTTGTTATTATGCGGAATGTCATGCTCTTTCTAATGGTACTAATGTCATTTTTGTAGTATTAATGGTTGCTGAGAAAATCGAGATTGAATTGGAAAAGATTTGAAAAAAAAAATAATACTTCTTTCATTTCATTCTAAGATTACTCCTATAATATATTATTCATAAACTATTATAGAATATGCTATTATGTAGAATTTTATGCTCTTTCTAATGGTACTAATGCTATTTTTGTACCATTAATGGTTACTGAGAAAAGGCTGGATGAATTGGAAAAAATTTGGAAACTATGAAAAAAATATTCATAAATCTATAATTATTTCTAGAAAATATACTATTTAGAAACTATTAAATAATTTGTTATTATGCGGAATGTCATGCTCTTTCTAATGGTACTAATGTCATTTTTGTAGCATTAATGGTTGCTGAGAAAATCGAAATTGAATTGGAAAAGATTTGAAAAAAAAAATAATACTTCTTTCATTTCATTCTAAGATTACTCCTATAATATATTATTCATAAACTATTATAGAATATATTATTATGTAGAATTTTATGCTCTTTCTAATGGTACTAATGCTATTTTTGTACCATTAATGGTTACTGAGAAAAGGCTGGATGAATTGGAAAAAAATTGGAAACTATGAAAAAAATATTCATAAATCTATAATTATTTCTAGAAAATATACTATTTAGAAACTATTAAATAATTTGTTATTATGCGGAATGTCATGCTCTTTCTAATGGTACTAATGTCATTTTTTTAGCATTAATGGTTGCTGAGAAAATCGAGATTGAATTGGAAAAGATTTGAAAAAAAAATTAATACTTCTTTCATTTCATTCTAAGATTACTCCTATAATATATTATTCATAAACTATTATAGAATATATTATTATGTAGAATTTTATGCTCTTTCTAATGGTACTAATGCTATTTTTGTACCATTAATGGTTACTGAGAAAAGGCTGGATGAATTGGAAAAAAATTGGAAACTATGAAAAAAATATTCATAAATCTATAATTATTTCTAGAAAATATACTATTTAGAAACTATTAAATAATTTGTTATTATGCGGAATTTCATGCTCTTTCTAATGGTACTAATGTCATTTTTGTAGAATTAATGGTTGCTGAGAAAATCGAGATTGAATTGGAAAAGATTTGAAAAAAAAATTAATACTTCTTTCATTTCATTCTAAGATTACTCCTATAATATATTATTCATAAACTATTATAGAATATATTATTATGTAGAATTTTATGCTCTTTCTAATGGTACTAATGCTATCTTTGTACCATTAATGGTTACTGAGAAAAGGCTGGATGAATTGGACAAAATTTGGAAACTATGAAAAAAATATTCATAAATCTATAATTATTTCTAGAAAATATACTATTTAGAAACTATTAAATAATTTGTTATTATGCGGAATGTCATGCTCTTTCTAATGGTACTAATGTCATTTTTGTAGCATTAATGGTTGCTGAGAAAATCGAGATTGAATTGGAAAAGATTTGAAAAAAAAATTAATACTTCTTTCATTTCATTCTAAGATTACTCCTATAATATATTATTCATAAACTATTATAGAATATATTATTATGTAGAATTATATGCTCTTTCTAATGGTACTAATGCTATTTTTGTACCATTAATGGTTACTGAGAAAAGGCTGGATGAATTGGAAAAAATTTGGAAACTATGAAAAAAATATTCATAAATCTATAATTATTTCTAGAAAATATACTATTTAGAAACTATTAAATAATTTGTTATTATGCGGAATTTCATGCTCTTTCTAATGGTACTAATGTCATTTTTGTAGCATTAATGGTTGCTGAGAAAATCGAGATTGAATTGGAAAAGATTTGAAAAAAAAATTAATACTTCTTTCATTTCATTCTAAGATTACTCCTATAATATATTATTCATAAACTATTATAGAATATATTATTATGTAGAATTTTATGCTCTTTCTAATGGTACTAATGCTATTTTTGTACCATTAATGGTTACTGAGAAAAGGCTGGATGAATTGGAAAAAATTTGGAAACTATGAAAAAAATATTCATAAATCTATAATTATTTCTAGAAAATATACTATTTAGAAACTATTAAATAAATTGTTATTATGCGGAATGTCATGCTCTTTCTAATGGTACTAATGTTATTTTTGTAGCATTAATGGTTGCTGAGAAAATCGAGATTGAATTGGAAAAGATTTGAAAAAAAAATAATACTTCTTTCATTTCATTCTAAGATTACTCCCATAATATATTATTCATAAACTATTATAGAATATATTATTATGTAGAATTTTATGCTCTTTCTAATGGTACTAATGCTATTTTTGTACCATTAATGGTTACTGAGAAAAGGCTGGATGAATTGGAAAAAATTTGGAAACTATGAAAAAAATATTCATAAATCTATAATTATTTCTAGAAAATATACTATTTAGAAACTATTAAATAATTTGTTATTATGCGGAATGTCATGCTCTTTCTAATGGTACTAATGTCATTTTTGTAGCATTAATGGTTGCTGAGAAAATCGAGATTGAATTGGAAAATATTTGAAAAAAAATTAATACTTCTTTCATTTCATTCTAAGATTACTCCTATAATATATTATTCATAAACTATTATAGAATATATTATTATGTAGAATTTTATGCTCTTTCTAATGGTACTAATGCTATTTTTGTACCATTAATGGTTACTGAGAAAAGGCTGGATGAATTGGAAAAAAATTGGAAACTATGAAAAAAATATTCATAAATCTATAATTATTTCTAGAAAATATACTATTTAGAAACTATTAAATAATTTGTTATTATGCGGAATGTCATGCTCTTTCTAATGGTACTAATGTCATTTTTGTAGCATTAATGGTTGCTGAGAAAATCGAGATTGAATTGGAAAAGATTTGAAAAAAAAATTAATACTTCTTTCATTTCATTCTAAGATTACTCCTATAATATATTATTCATAAACTATTATAGAATATATTATTATGTAGAATTTTATGGATGAATTGGAAAAAATTTGGAAACTATGAAAAAAATATTCATAAATCTATAATTATTTCTAGAAAATATACTATTTAGAAACTATTAAATAATTTGTTATTATGCGGAATGTCATGCTCTTTCTAATGGTACTAATGTCATTTTTGTAGCATTAATGGTTGCTGAGAAAATCGAGATTGAATTGGAAAAGATTTAAAAAAAAAATTAATACTTCTTTCATTTCATTCTAAGATTACTCCTATAATATATTATTCATAAACTATTATAGAATATATTATTATGTAGAATTTTATGCTCTTTCTAATGGTACTAATGCTATTTTTGTACCATTAATGGTTACTGAGAAAAGGCTGGATGAATTGGAAAAAATTTGGAAACTATGAAAAAAATATTCATAAATCTATAATTATTTCTAGAAAATATACTATTTAGAAACTATTAAATAATTTGTTATTATGCGGAATGTCATGCTCTTTCTAATGGTACTAATGTCATTTTTGTAGCATTAATGGTTGCCGAGAAAATCGAGATTGAATTGGAAAAGATTTGAAAAAAAAATTAATACTTCTTTCATTTCATTCTAAGATTACTCCTATAATATATTATTCATAAACTATTATAGAATATATTATTATGTAGAATTTTATGCTCTTTCTAATGGTACTAATGCTATTTTTGTACCATTAATGGTTACTGAGAAAAGGCTGGATGAATTGGAAAAAAATTGGAAACTATGAAAAAAATATTCATAAATCTATAATTATTTCTAGAAAATATACTATTTAGAAACTATTAAATAATTTGTTATTATGCGGAATTTCATGCTCTTTCTAATGGTACTAATGTCATTTTTGTAGCATTAATGGTTGCTGAGAAAATCGAGATTGAATTGGAAAAGATTTAAAAAAAAAATTAATACTTCTTTCATTTCATTCTAAGATTACTCCTATAATATATTATTCATAAACTATTATAGAATATATTATTATGTAGAATTTTATGCTCTTTCTAATGGTACTAATGCTATTTTTGTACCATTAATGGTTACTGAGAAAAGGCTGGATGAATTGGAAAAAATTTGGAAACTATGAAAAAAATATTCATAAATCTATAATTATTTCTAGAAAATATACTATTTAGAAACTATTAAATAATTTGTTATTATGCGGAATGTCATGCTCTTTCTAATGGTACTAATGTTATTTTTGTAGCATTAATGGTTGCTGAGAAAATCGAGATTGAATTGGAAAAGATTTGAAAAAAAATTAATACTTCTTTCATTTCATTCTAAGATTACTCCCATAATATATTATTCATAAACTATTATAGAATATATTATTATGTAGAATTTTATGCTCTTTCTAATGGTACTAATGCTATTTTTGTACCATTAATGGTTACTGAGAAAAGGCTGGATGAATTGGAAAAAATTTGGAAACTATGAAAAAAATATTCATAAATCTATAATTATTTCTAGAATATATACTATTTAGAAACTATTAAATAATTTGTTATTATGCGGAATGTCATGCTCTTTCTAATGGTACTAATGTCATTTTTGTAGCATTAATGGTTGCTGAGAAAATCGAGATTGAATTGGAAAAGATTTGAAAAAAAAATTAATACTTCTTTCATTTCATTCTAAGATTACTCCTATAATATATTATTCATAAACTATTATAGAATATATTATTATGTAGAATTTTATGGATGAATTGGAAAAAATTTGGAAACTATGAAAAAAATATTCATAAATCTATAATTATTTCTAGAAAATATACTATTTAGAAACTATTAAATAATTTGTTATTATGCGGAATGTCATGCTCTTTCTAATGGTACTAATGTCATTTTTGTAGCATTAATGGTTGCTGAAAAAATCGAGATTGAATTGGAAAAGATTTGAAAAAAAAATTAATACTTCTTTCATTTTATTCTAAGATTACTCCTATAATATATTATTCATAAACTATTATAGAATATATTATTATGTAGAATTTTATGCTCTTTCTAATGGTACTAATGCTATTTTTGTACCATTAATGGTTACTGAGAAAAGGCTGGATGAATTGGAAAAAATTTGGAAACTATGAAAAAAATATTCATAAATCTATAATTATTTCTAGAAAATATACTATTTAGAAACTATTAAATAATTTGTTATTATGCGGAATGTCATGCTCTTTCTAATGGTACTAATGTCATTTTTGTAGCATTAATGGTTGCTGAGAAAATCGAGATTGAATTGGAAAAGATTTGAAAAAAAAATTAATACTTCTTTCATTTCATTCTAAGATTACTCCTATAATATATTATTCATAAACTATTATAGAATATATTATTATGTAGAATTTTATGCTCTTTCTAATGGTACTAATGCTATTTTTGTACCATTAATGGTTACTGAGAAAAGGCTGGATGAATTGGAAAAAAATTGGAAACTATGAAAAAAATATTCATAAATCTATAATTATTTCTAGAAAATATACTATTTAGAAACTATTAAATAATTTGTTATTATGCGGAATTTCATGCTCTTTCTAATGGTACTAATGTCATTTTTGTAGCATTAATGGTTGCTGAGAAAATCGAGATTGAATTGGAGAAGATTTGAAAAAAAAATTAATACTTCTTTCATTTCATTCTAAGATTACTCCTATAATATATTATTCATAAACTATTATAGAATATATTATTATGTAGAATTTTATGCTCTTTCTAATGGTACTAATGCTATTTTTGTACCATTAATGGTTACTGAGAAAAGGCTGGATGAATTGGAAAAAATTTGGAAACTATGAAAAAAATATTCATAAATCTATAATTATTCCTAAATAAATTAATGAAAAAAAAAAACTGATTATTGAAAAAAAAAAAAGCTACTGATGAAAAAAAAAAAAAAACGACTGATTAATGAAAAAAACGACTGATTATTAAAAAAAAAAAACTGATTATTGAAAAAAAACGACTGATTATTAAAAAAAAACGACTGATTATGGAAAAAAACGACTGATTATTAAAAAAAAAAAACGACTGATTATTGAAAAAATACGACTGATTATTAAAAAAAACTGATTATTAAAAAAAACAACTGATTATTAAAAAAAAAGACTGATTATTGAAAAAAACGACTGATTATTTAAAAAAAACGACTGATTATTAAAAAAAAACGACTGATTATGGAAAAAAACGACTGATTATTAAAAAAAAAAAACGACTGATTATTGAAAAAATACGACTGATTATTAAAAAAAAAACTGATTATTAAAAAAAAAACTGATTATTAAAAAAAACAACTGATTATTAAAAAAAAAGACTAATTATTGAAAAAAACGACTGATTATTTAAAAAAAAAACTGATTATTAAAAAAAACGACTGATTATTGAAGAAAAAAAACGACTGATTATTGAAAAAAAAAACTGATTATTAAAAAAAAAGACTGATTATTGAAAAAAAAAAAAAAATACGACTGATTATTGAAAAAAAACAACGACTGATTATTGAAAAAAAAAAAAAAATACGACTGATTATTGAAAAAAAAAGCGACTGATTAATGAAAAAAAAAAAAAAACGACTGATTATTGAAAAAAAACGACTGATTATTGAAAAAAACGACTAAATATTTAAAAAAAAAAACTGATTATTAAAAAAAAAAACTGATTATTAAAAAAACGACTGATTAATGAAAAAAAAAAAAAAACGACTGATTATTGAA